>SNQJ01S0113494.1:19926-45630 GCA_010110895.2 Picea sitchensis
CAGTAGTAGATAAATATAAGGTCCTAAACTAAGCACGTTAAGTCATTAAGATTTGGTGATAAGGGGATTACCATTGCATCTTAAATTAAAATAAGGTTAATTTCTTGCGCTCGCACTTATGTCGTTTTATGATAGGATTGCACAATCAAATTTTCTTGCACCGTGGAATCTTGTGAAGTTGTTGGATGTGCTCGCGTAGCAATGGTCTTGTGTTGATGTAGCGTTCGCTTGGTCTTCTCGTGTCGGGCGGGGTATAGACACCTCCATGTAGACTTAGCATATATGTTTGTGGGTGTGATTTTTCTGTGTAAAGAATCCAGTGCCGTATCAAGAGTCTCGGGCCCTTTAAAGGGAGGGATTCCACTCTTGCGACACACCTGATAGAGATTACTAGTTTCTGCCTGAGCAGTCGGCCAGGAGCCTATCTGACCTCCTCTCTCTCCGGAGCAGAGGACTAAGATTCAACACCCTGCTTTTCTGTGCAGAAATAGTAAACTCTATTTTTGGATTCTTCCATCTGTGACTGTAGTGTACTTAACACCTGGTGTCATTTTTTACTTACAGCTACTAGTTGTACGCCTTATGTCTAAGGGCGTTTATTTCTTGTTGTCACTGTGATATGTCGTGTGTCGTCTTGTTGTGTTCATCTTGCTTGTGTCTTGTTCGTAGTCAGGTTACTAGTTTCTGCCTGAGCAGTCGGCCAGGAGCCTATCTGACCTTCTCTCTCTCCGGAGCAGAGGACTAAGATTAAACGCCCTGCTTTCCTGTGTAGAAATAGTAAAATCTACTATTGGATTCTTCCCTCTATGTTCTTACAGTGCATAGCCCAGTATGTCGTTAAATGTTTGCGTTGTGCGCCTTATGCCTATGGTCGTATATTGTTTGCAGTTACTCATTGTGCGCCTTCAGTCTTCTTGTGATGAACATCGTGTTTGCGTCTTGTTGGTTGTCGAGTGGCGACGTAGAGTCAAGTGTGCTCGTTACTTCTACACGCGCGCACACACCTTAAACAAAAAAAAAATTGCACCTGTTATTAGAATGGTTGTCGTAACGAGGAGGTCGTTACACTAACTAACTCGTACAGCTGACCAGGACAGCTGGCAATGTATAGTCACAATGTACAGTCACATACTGTTGAGGTTATAGATATATTTAACAATTTTTAGCCCATTCCAGCGGAATCATGGTGCCTCTCCATGAAATCACTATATCTCTTCGACCTAATCTTTGGATCTCTTGCAAGTCGTCACTCACAACAACGAATCCCGTCCAGTTGGACTGTTGAAGTTTCAAGGTATCAATCGATAGTTTTGAAAGCTATTGGGAAACATGGACGTTGGCGATGGCATTGAGATATTTGGTAACTCTTTAATTGATGTTCTTCAATCCCACTCTGTCGAAAAATGAATTAACATTATCACGAGAGATGCGACAGCTACCATAGGAGCTGGATTGTGGGTTAGAATTAAAAGCATCATAAGATGCCTGTGAAAATTCTCCATATTTAACAATCTCCCTTCTTAAGTTTTCATCAAGGGGATCCAACAGGCCTCTCCAGTCGTTGGTGCCATGATATTCCCTCCATTTACCAACCAGAATCTTCTTTCGAGAAGGATCAGGTCTACTTAGTTTCCTCATCCTATCATCATAATATTTTCTTGTATCATTGCAATTTTTCTGATTTAAAAGTGGATAATCCAACACTGTGTTTCTTCTAGGGATAGAATCCATGAATGTGGCTGATAAGTCTCTCTGACTTAGAGATATGATTTGTAGTCGTCTAGTCCCAAGTAATCTTTTTCGCAATGGCTTCTTTGTTGTCACAATTAGTGTGGGTAGAGTGTTTTTGGGAATGCAATGTGATTTATTAATGTGTAGGTATGGTCCTTTGCAGTTGGCAAGGAAGATATGGAAGTATCTAGTTTTAAAGACATCGAGAGATTCATATGGCTAAGACTTACAAATAGCTTACTTCAAGGACTAAGTGATTTTGAATGGATTGCAAAATATAGTCACTCTTTGGAGGATTCGAACGAGATGCAAAGTTAGAGTGAAAGAATTTGTTATATATCCCATGAAGGCTTCAAGCTCGAGCTGAACGCATATGTTTCCACTCATTCTATACTCGTTTTGACCCACTGCTTACTCATTTCCAATCAAAGCTATCTTCGTTTTTTCAGTGACTTACTTGAAATTAGCATGATCCACCGACCACCAGATTTATACTCGATCCTTTTGGAATTAATTCGGTAAAGGAAATTAGCATGATCCGTCGACCATTCTAATCGATAAAGGAAATTAAATTAGTAAAGGAAATTAGTTTTTTTTCTGTAATTAAATCAGTAAAGGAAATTAGCATGAACTGTCGACCACCAAATTTATACTCAAAATAGATCTACTAATGCCTCACATGTTAGTTGGATTATAGTTTTGTTCACTACACGATCAAAGATGACATACAAATATGGAAAGTTGTAATTGTTAGAATTGCAAATGCAGAAATCACAATTCACATATGATAATTAGCAATCACACAGATAAGAAACACAGGGATTTCACGTGGTTCACCCAAACATTGGGATACGTCCACCAAGCATAAGCATCGATTGTCTTGTTATTCAGATCATGGAGATTACAACAGACTTGCAAGTTCTCACTATGTATCTCTCTTGCCTCTATGGGCTTACATGTATTTATATACATTTACAAGAAATTGATTATTAAATGCAATCCCTATCCATATTCTATCTTCGTCTATTTGGTTGTAACCAACGTGGAATAATAGTATCCAAATCCATCCTTTGAGGAATTCGTTGTCAACAAATACCAACAATCTCCACCTTGACAACAATTAACCTGATACCTTGATCCTTCCTTTTCTTCATCACCTTTTCTACAAGCCAAGAGAAGCCAACCACCAGTGTAGCTTCTCTAATAAAACTGGTTTCATGATCTCGCCTGTGTGACTTGCACGAATTTGGATTTCCTGAGGGGTCACTCCACCTCCAACATGTCTTCCACAACTGTGTTGTGATACATATTTAGTGATAGATCTCCTCCAATCCAAAACACCTGTAAAATATACATTACAATTATCATAGACCATCTCAGTGTAACCATTATAGGTGACATTTATTCTTCTCAAACGCTGAAGCACCCATTTCACTGCAACACCTGAATCTCTCATGTATCTGACATCATAATTAGCATGTGAAACATCTGGTCTTAACCATTTAATCACATACAACCAATCTCCTACTGAACTTACACAAGACATAACCTTTTCTTCTTTATAAACAGGACCTATGCTTGAAGAAAACTTATAATGGAAAGAAAGAGGGATAAAAAATGGCTTTATAATGTTCATACTGAACTCCAACCACAACTTAATATTACCATCTCTGTGTACTTCCATGCCAATAATTTGTTTTGTTTCTCCTTGATCCCTCATCTGAATTGTCCTATCCACTTGAGTCATTTTCTTACTGATTTTATTCATGCTTGGGCTTGCATCGAGCATATCATCAGCAAATAACATCAACACTGTGAATGTACTATGAAATGTATATTCATTCCTACCCTTTGAAAAAATATGACTCACTATGAAGGATTCAAGCCTATTGTATATTTTCCTGGGTACCAATAGGCCATACAATGAATTTTCTAGCATGCAAACGAATTTACTGTTGTGATCTTGAATCAACCCTTTTGGTTGTTCCATGCATACTATATCTCTGTCAATGATGACCTTTTGAGAAGTACGATCCCACACACAACATCCCTTTATGCCACCATCATAACTTGCAAAGATATAAAACAAACAAGAATTCAGAAACAAATATTTTAAGTCTGGAAATGATTTACCACTTAGCAGTGCCTGCAATTATTTCTTGCTCTTATGACCTTGATGCTTCTTCCTTAAACAAGAAGATACATATGTCACTTCATATGCCATTTCAGTACTCCCTTCCAGCTTATAAAGGTTATCAACCTTTGTTTCCTTCATCACTACTAAACTACCTTTCGACAAACTGAGTGTTCCACCTTGACCTGTATACTTATATCCACAAGAATCCAACACTCCCAATGAAATCAAATTTTATTTAAGCTCAGGTACATATATAACATCCGTTAATTCCCTAAAAATACCATCGAACATACTAATTCTAATACTGCCAACCCCAACAGTTTTACAGGGAATACCATATCCCATAAACACTACACCCTCATCAATAGATTGGTAATAAATGAACCAATTTCTATGTGAGCACTTGTGGTAGGAGGCACCTGAATCTAACTTCCATTCTTCTTGATATTGTAAATTACTAGAAACGAATAAAACTTGATCAGTCATACCTGAATTTGTTACAGCCAAATTTGCTTCCTTCGTAGAGTTTTCCTTAGATTCCTTTCTTTTCTAGCAATCTTTCTTGAGATGTCATGTTTTTCCATAGTACGAGCATTTTGCTTTACCCTTTTTGTGTCTTGAATTATATCGAGAAAAAATTCTCTCATTCTTCTCTTTAGTTCTACCTCTGACCAACATTGCTTCTGAAGTTGAGGTTTCTTTACTAGATTTTCTCCTCATCTCCTAAGAAAACAAAGCTCCCACAATAGAGTCATAATATAAAACATCTACTAAGCTAAATCTAATAGAGGTGACTAGATTATCCCAAGACTCAGGTAACAAACACAATAATGTAATAGCCTTATCCTCATCTTCGAATTTAACTTCCATATTAGTCAATTGAACTATAAGGGTATTAAAGGTATTTAAATGGTCAGAAACTTTTGTACCTTCTTTCATCTACAAAATGTACAATTGTCTCTTCAAGTAGATTTTGCTCGTCAAGGATTTCATCATATATAGACTTTCCAACTTGCTCCATAAGCCTGATGTTGTATCCTCTCCTACAATATTAAACATAACATCATCCACTAGAAATAAACGAATGGTACTAAGATATTTTGCATCCAAATATTCCCATTCCTCATTCATTGTGGCTATTGGTTTCTTTGATTTGCGTACCAATGCTTTTTGCAACCCTTGTTGCACCAGTAAATCCTGCATCTTAAGTTTCCAGAGCTCAAAGTTGATTTTACCACTGAACTTTTCAACTTCAAACTTTGAACTCTGCATCTTAGCCATTAGCATGGAATCTCCTAATACCCACTGCTTATAAAACCCTTTGAAAAATATGTGGAGGAATAATGGTATAAACCTCAAAAGGTTTAAAAAAAAACGTTTAATAAAAGGTTTAATGTGAGTTTAATATGGAATTTAATATTAGAATGTCAATATATAAACCTCACCTTTTATTTTTAAAATAAAAATAAAAAAACACCTTTTATAAGCATTCACCTTCACGCATACACTCCTTTACCTTTTTAATTCACTTATACCTTTTTTACATACTATATTCCAAATATAGTAAACCCTTTTTAAAAAACAGCCTCCACGTGACTTGTTTACGTTTTATAAAATACCATAAGTTTTTACCTTAAGTTTTTCAAAAGAAAAGAAACATGTGACTGCTGAAGAGGAGTTGTCGCACCTCTCGCTACCACTGGAGTGTGGCGATCTTAAAGAGTCTCTGCACCTCCCGATACACTTGGACCGCAATGATTCCAGGTTTTCGAATGTGCATGAATTTTGAATAGTATGACATCACACCCTTCCATAGGAGGGACCTGCGGTGATGTTCAACTCAACGCACCTCACACAGATTTCACTCCTACGACTCCTCCGAGAATTTGATGCTCTAGCCAGCTCTGATACCACTTGTTAGAATTGAAAATGTGGAAAACACAACTCACATATGATAATTAACAATCACATAGATAAGAAACACATGGATTTCATGTGGCTCACCCAAACGTTGGGCTACATCAACTAAGAATAAGCATCGACTGTCTTATTATTTAGATCATGGAAATTACAACAGACTTGCAAGTTCTCACTTTGTCTCTCTCTTTCCTCTACAGGCTTACATGTATTTGTATACATTTACAAGAAACTGATTATTAAATGCAATCCCTATCCATATTCTAACTTGGTCTATTTGGTTGTAACCAATGCAGGATAATAGGATCCAAATCCATCCTTTGAGGAATTCGTTGTCACCAAATCCCAACAATAATTACAATTTATTTCCAAATTCACATATATATAGAGTTAAATTGTCTCCGAATTTTTGTGGTGGCATTTATAATGTGGTCAAAGATGAGTATAATGAAGTCAGGTGAGTGAATATGGAGAAAATCATGCACCACTTATTTATTGGGATTGTACTACCTTTGTCAAGATTTGTGTTGTGACGTTTATAATGTGGTTAAAGATAGTATAATGAAATAAGATGAGTGAAGAAGTACAAAATCATGCACCACATACTAGGTCAATTATTTGTAGTGTACTCTCCTTTTTCAGATTTTTGTAGTGGCATTTATAAAGTGGTCAAAGACGAGTATAATGAAGTAAGGTGAGTGAAGAAGAACAAAACCGTGCACCATACACTAAGTCAATTATTGGTAGTGTAGTATTTTCTTCTCTCTATTGGATATTCACTATCCAAAGATAAAATGGAAAGAACACATTACCAATAAATGACTTAGTACATGGTACATATCACTTACCACTTCCACTGAAGAAAGTAATCATGACTAGTCAACTTACTTTAGTTAAAATACATTTAACTTTGCAATAATTACATCATACATCATATCTTTTAGTACTAAAAATGATTTGATACTTAACAACATATATGATTAGAGATACATGTTATAGACGTAGGCTAAAGGGAAAATGAAATGAACCTTTGACGACAATCATTTTCCGTGTCCGGACTCTCGTCGATGATTGTTGTCAAGGCTTTGGTCGGCTACCTGTCCCATATCCCGGCGGAGACCCTTCCGGCGGTCAGCAACAACGATGCTCGTAAAATGACAAACTTCATCCCATCTCGCGACAACTTCCTGCATTCAACACCTGCCATAAATTTGTTGCCTACCTCCCATTCATTCTTACCTTCTGCATCACCCCTGAACCTACTTGTGCCCACCTCATTCCTCTGCCCCTGAATCGTACGACTCTGAGCAACATTCCTCTGCCTCTGAACCAGACTGTGAGCAACTGGCAAGAAATACAACTTTCTTCACATGCCAGTTTGACAGCGTGTATGGGCAAATAAGCGAAACCGGAGTGAAGACACCAGGCATGTTGCTGCAGAAATCTTCTAGAGGAAAATGAATCTTACACAATGATCATCTTCCATTCCACCTACATAGGTAAACCACTAATGCAATGTTCATTTAGAAATTTAGAGGTTATTGCACACACTATTAAATTATTGAACATATTTTCTAATATCTTTTGATATCAATGGCCAATACCTAAATATCATTAGGTATATTTTCATGTAGATCACGTAGTGATAACCTATTTGGTGTAGGATAAGATTCACATGTGACATGCACAAAAAATCTTGAGAATTTATTAATAATGTAAGTAAATGAAGATTTTGAATATGGTGAATATTCCCAAAGACAAATAGTTTTTCTTTTAAGTTGATTTCTTAGCACTCCTAAGTAGAAAAATTGAGCATTTTTTCTAAGAAAAAACCATGGAAGAAAAGTATCCCAAGTACATTATCAACTAGCTCATATCTAATTTTGGGTATATAGAAAATTATGATTTTCAAGGTAAAATATTTAGCATAAATTTTAAAAATATTTGGGGAGTAGATTAGTGAAATTTCAGAGGAAATTCTTAAAATATCCATTTGTTGATAAAGAACCTCATAAGATATTCTTTGGCGAGATTCTTTGTTTTCTAGGCCAGGTCCATGATAGTCTTTATGTATCCTTAGTTATTTAATCTTCTTGGTTAGTATGAAACACAAGGACCAAAACAAATACACATAAATTCCTAATACAATTCTTTTGAATCAGATGTTTTGGAACAAATAATAATGTAAATAAGTATGTATGCTTGAAGAAAAGATGTTAAAATCGCCCACATGTGTGAATGGAAACAATTTGAGCATCAAATGCTTGATACTTGAGAAGCTCCCATTTTGCTGGCAAATTGTCCTCCATTTTAGCCATAAGCAACCTCTTCCTACGAACTATACTGCCTCAAGATGTTAAATATAGGGCCAAGTCTCGCATTTCATCATGTTGATAAAATTACACCTCAGAGGCACTACCATAATTGATTGCTTGGCTCCTACTACATCAAATTACAAAGTCAACACAATGTATAAGAAAGAGGAATCGAAGATAAAAAGAGCTTGAGCAAACAACAAATATAAAAGAAGGTGCTTACCAAATATTGCTTGTTAAATTCAACAAATTCATTCTTGCAAATTCTAAGAAGATGAATAAAGCATCATGCCACGTGATCTTTCGCACATAAACCCAAATTTCCAACAATGCATCCACTGATATTTTTCTATCCTCGCGAAATGACCCCATGTCTAGGAATCACTCCCATGATTCCTCATCCAAGACATGAATATTGGCATCCAAGCATCTAAGAAGCCCTTCTTTGTGATAATTTGAAATTTATTCCCCATTTGAAAGCTTGTTCTTGGCACTCTCCCACACCAGGTCAGGTTTCCCATGCAAAGAGATTCCAATTAACTTCATAGAAAGTGGCAGGCCTTTACATTCTACTTGCACTGGTGATTCATACATCAACAACACTTGGTTGAAATTTTATAGGTGGAAAACCAATCAAGCACACACAAAAAAAATGTTTGTTTAGCATGAATATTCTTAACGACTCATGGTTTGTTTACTCTAAGAGGTCTTCCTATTTTTCTTGTCATATTTTATGGTTTTACTTATTTTTTATTGGAAGAGGAAGTGTGGATTATGCTTAACAACCTATATATTTTAGGTGTCCTTGATTTGAGTCTTTTCATAGTAGCTATGCTTGACTTGAGTCTTTTCAAATCTTATCCACATAGAGTCTAATTCCTATTGATTTTTTATACCAAAATTTTACCACTTTCTAATAGTATAGGTTATGGCATGTTTGTCACCAATAAATATTATTGTCGTCAATAAAACAACTTAAAAAACAGATTTCGTCATGCAAATCAAATCAAATAAAAATAAGAAAGGTTTCTTGCTCTAATTTCCCAAGTCCGTAAGAATAACTATTCGCATATATTACCCATGGAAAAAATTATTTAACACTAAATTGGGTAATGAAATTGAAATTTGGATGCAGATGTTGGAAATTCAAAATTAAATAATAGATATGTGATATCAATAAACTGGATGTTTGTGTATAGTGTAGACAGATAGACTCTTATGCAATGGCACAAAACATCACATTGTGCAAATGAACGAAACAAAACACTTGGAAATGGAAACCCACAAAGCTAGATCATTTCAGTGTGTTTATTTTGAGGAAACAATCTAAGCGAGTTTATCAATGATTTTATTTTCATGTCATTGCTATTCATTGTTTTGTTTGTGTTGGTAACATGAAAACTGATCAAACAAAGTATCCACAACTCATATTTTATTATATCATGATTACAATTTGTTAGGGTTTGGCAGTGCCCCCCAACAAGCTTTCGAATTTATGGCGAATCCATTGCAATACCAAGAGAAACACCTTGTTTTATTATATGCTAAAAATGATAACAACTTGAGTTACTAGAATAACTTCCTTTTATAGAAAATTATATCTCATTTTTGAATGACATGCTAACACCATATTGGATATAAATATGAGTTTATAATAGATAATTAGTGCTTGTGCAACAGAGTTGAGGTTAGGCCTTACCCAAGGATTAGCCCATCCTTCCATCAACTCCAAGAAAATAAATTTGCAGTGGTATCAGGGATAAGAAAGATAATAAAAACGCCCCTTATAATGATCTCAATAATATGAGATATAAAAGGCATGCTAACTTTTGAAGATTACATACCAATTTTTAAGCTTCTAGGAAAGCCAATAATGCATGGGCAATGATAATATATTGTATTTCTAGTTATAGCTAGAATGAATCATGGTTAGTATATTTTGATAGATTTTTGACAAAGTGAGGAATAATTTGAGAGGGTGAATCTAGAATGCTTTACATGGAATGCACTAAATGTACTTCTATGTTTTGAGGTGAAATGCTCTCGAATATTTCTTATATGGGTCCTCATTAGGGGTCCTTGTTTTGAGGCTAAGGAGAGACTAGAGTATGCTTCCATATTTTTTAGTAAATATTGAAGTGAGAAGTGTTGCAAGATAGCAATCATGAACAACTTGAATGTTCTATAAGATTTTCTCCTAGACTTTTAACTTTAATGTGCATTTGAGAGACAAGACAAAGTTTTTCAAACATACATTAATGTGAGGTCTTCTATAAGAAGAAATGTGGCCTTTCATGGGAAATGGTACCATATTTTTGAAGCTCAATAAATCAGTCTATTGTTCTAACTTGAATATTGTTGCAAAGAAATACAAGGCATAAATGAATTGCACTGAATCAATTAAGATCAATAAATTTATAGTTTACCTCAAGTTAAATGTGAATATATTAAGCATTATAACATCCTATTTTGTTGCGAGTGAATCACAGGAACATCTATGGATCATTACAAGAGGAGGTGTGGAAAAGAGACCATAATTGAAGTCAGGTCAGAAAAAGGAGGGTAAGGCCCCATTTACACCGGCACCGACGTGGCATATCAATGGGGAGAAATTTACCAGATGTTCCACCAAGATTCCTATCCTAAGGTATCAAATGATGATCGATATTTGGGTTTCTACAATGCTCTAAAAAGGTCTCGTCTTTATCAACTATATGCACATATCAAAGTGTTCCCATGTGCAGATTCTATTTCTTGGATCATCCATCGAACTGACATCGACAACATGATGATAAAAGATACTGAAGGAAAATCTATTGCATCATTCTAGGCCTCAACTATATATGCATGCTATAAGATTCCTAATGAAGAGATTCAACTCACAAATGAATGGATGCTAAAATTTCCTATAGATTGCAGAGAAGAAATTAAGAATTGGTGGGTTCCAAATGTAAGTTTTAGATCAAGATCCAGAGATTATTCCACGAAAATTCTCAGAACCCCTTACAAATATGTTGTAGCCCTTATGTGCATGCTTTATGGAGAAGAAGATGCTTTAACATTCAAGGAATATTGGGTTCCCTTTCTAGACACTATCACAACTACTGGTCATATATTTAACTGGGCAACTATCCTCTCAACCAACCTTTAAAATGACATATCAGTATTAAAACATGTAGTTTTGGGGAAGCATATGCATTTCCACATGTCATTCTACCTACTTAATATGGTATGTCGAGCACATGCTTACTCAAGAATGGGCCGGAGATGGAAAATGAGTGACCTCCCTATTCATGTCTATTGTGAGGACTTGTGGGAGCATAACTATCGAGTGTACTATCAAAATATTTGTGACCACTTCTTAATTTCATTGTTCCAATTTTTATTATGCGCCCAAGCACCATGCGTCTCAGAGAAGGAAATGGAAGCTATTAGAAAAATCGAGGATTGGTTCGTACTTGAGAATGAGACTTCTATTAGTATCTACAGATCAACCAAACCTCCACACGTACTTCCCAAATTTATGCCTGACAAACTGGTGTTGCAGGAGGTAGCATACCACAACCTTGTACATGGGTTTGGGGCATCCCTTTCCAAATATAATAAAATTTCATGACCACCACTACCATTCTATGTGGGATCCTACAGTTTCAAGAACTCAAAGGAGGCACATGTTGAGACAAAGGTTTTGGAAACATTCCATTTCGAGGAAGAAATGTCCCATAGATATGATCCCCGAAAGGTTGTCAGCTAACACTATAAACTCTGCAAGCATAAGTGGCCTTATGAATCTAAAACGGAGAGAGATGAGGAGATATAAAAAAAAAAGAACATAATTATGATTATTTTATCTTAAGAAGGGGAGGCATCTCTAAGACTAAAGAAAACTAAAATGCTAAGCAAAAGAAGAAAGCTAAAGAAGCAGAAGCCAAGGAAAAATATGAAGAAGAAGTTGCAACTGAAGAAACAATAGAAAAAGAAAGGTTGGAGAAGGATCATGAATCACTCCAGAAAAATAAAGTTGAAGAAGAAGTTGTAGCTAAAGAAGCAGCAGAAAAAGAAAGGTTGGAGAAGGAGCTTGAAGCACTTTTCCATAAGAAATCTAAAGAAGAAGTTGCAGCTAAAGAAAAAACTAAAAAAGAAAGATTGGAGAAGGAGGTTGAAGCAATTCGGTATAAGGAAGCAGAAGAAGAATCAACAACAATTGTAGAAGAAGATAAAAAGAGGAAGGTACAAGAGGAACCAGAGAAAAGGAGACTCTGAGAAGAACAAGAGGAAAATCTGAAACAAGAAGAAGAAGAAAGGAAAAAGAAAGAGGAGGAAAAGAAAGAACAAGAGGAAACTGATGACATTGATCCCATGGATACCAGCCTACCTTAGGATTCTAGCATACCATTGACTGGATGTCATTTCCCTATGGGATAACAAGAGTTGGGGGGTTAACGTCCTTCAAAGCTAGCAAAGTGGAAGACCTAGACTCTTTCATATTTAACAAGACCCAGGGAAATATTGTACAACTAACTGTAAGAAAATTTCTCGTTTCAGGTGTTCAACCAATTACAGTAACCGCAGAAAGAAAAATAGTCGAAAACATCAGCCAGGATCCTATAGCTATAGCCTCTGCTGGTCTAACATTTACAAAGGCCATGGAGAAAAATATCAGAGACTATATCAAAGAAATAGGAGAATACAAGGCTTGAAACGTGGTCGTGGAGGAAGAAAATAGATGTTATAAACAGGAAAGGGAAAGTGTCACAGAGAAAAACACATGTGCTAATGAAGTACACAAATAATTATGTGATATGGCAAAGCAAGTATATCCTTGTCTACAAGAATTCCAGGACATAGTTGCTCAACTTTTTTCATTATCTGATCAGGTTAAGACGAAAAACACCAAGCTAACAGGAGTGTGCATAGCCATCGATGATATAAATATGTTTCCATGAGAACATCTGGATGCACCCCCAGAAGTCCCAAGGATGACTGAAGATGAGCATCGAACAAACTATACAGCCATTGCACGGGCCCAAAGTATTGGAAATAAGTTGGAGCAATACATAGCATACTCCATTGACACCTACAAGCAGTTTTACTTGTTGGTAAATAAATTGATTGAAAAATGTAGGCTGCCTAATATCGGGGATTTGGGAAATCCAAGGCCAGCATAGAAATTCTTTGAAGAATTAGAAGAGGCCATGAATGCTAGGGAAATATCCATAAGATAACTCAAAGAGTAAGCCAAGAAACTTTAAAATAACATATTGTTGAGCCAATAAGAGAACATCATATGTTAATTTCTTACATGGCTTCTTTGAAAACATACATGAAGACTGTAATCCAGAAAATAACTGATTATTCAATTACATTAGAAAATTTTTCGTTTAGGATAATTGAATTGATCTCCTCTTATCATAATATTTGGATTGTCTATCTACAAAATCAAGGCCATGGAGGAGAATAAATTTCCAATTTTGTAATGTATTGTATAAATTATTGTGATAATGTATTACTAAGATGATTAGTTATATACCCAAGAGCACCCAACAAAAAGGGATCTTACTTTTTGTAATTTTGGAGAACTACATAGGGAAATTTTAATGAAAAGAACACTTCAGGGCCATTTTTGGAGGGGAAGTGAGTTAGCGTTGTGTGATGTACTTGTTGAACTATTTATAGTTTGTGATTTTCCATCTTCATTACTCTAAAGTTATATTATCCATATGACAAAATATTCTTTTGTGAGTTTCCATGTCTTTACTTAGACTTAGACCTACTAATTATACATGGGGTGTCACTTTACATGAAAAAACATTCTTACGATAGTGGTTTATTATTTTCTCTAAACAATTGAAAAATCACAACTTTGAATAATATGGCCATAGTATAGGTTTTTATTTTCTCTAAACAATTGATGTTTTGATTATTTATTTATTTACTAGATAGATAACTTGGTCTTATTAGTGACACAATGTATTACATGAACTAAATATATCACTGCCTAACTATTCATGAGAATTCAAATTATAGAGTTCTTAAGGAAGACAATGGGCACAACTACTTTAATTGTTTGGCCGGTGAATGCAATGGTCTATGACATAGAAAGTGCTCTACATTTAATAAACATAGAAAATAAGTGCATTCTCGGGGACCCATAACATTGCATGTTGGCACACCACGTGGCTTTTGGTACAATATTAGATATGAATCCAAATTGGAAATAGATTGTTACCAGAAAAATTATGACATTGAATGTCATTATAAGAATAATAGAAATACAGGTGAGGCCATTGCCATTCAAAAAGAGGTCCAAGACGTTGTAATCTTCTTTTTTAATGGCATTTTATTTTCATATATTTTCATTAAATTATGCTTTATGGATGTATTCATTTTGTTTTCATCTTATAGGGCGTGAAGTGTGTTCAAGATATGAGTGAAAATGCCTTGGAACGTGTGACAAGTCACGTTTATGAATACGACGCTCAATCAAAGGAAACAAAATCTGCATTAAAAAAGAATGTTCACAAGAATATCATTAAATACAAAAAATGGAGTATGCTATGTAAAATTTTAATGAGTCACCATCCATAAGAGCTATTCATTTTTTATTTTTATTTGTTAGATATGAATTCAATACTACACGGTATTTAATAAAATCACTTTTTTTTCGCATGCTTTTCTTGCTACAGAGAAATTTTTCTACCACCTCCCAATGTAAAGATGATGATACCTTATCTATTGAAGAGTCAACCAATGTATGTTTTGTAATATACCACGTGTTTTTCTACATAATTATACAAAAAAACTAAATGAAAACCCCTTTTATTGACATATTTTTTTACAATGGATATATTTATTTGAATATATGTAGGTAAATATTGTATCTATTGGTGATCCATCTTCATCAAATATGGAGAAAAGGGTGGATGCAGGTGTTAAATATGGGGAAGGAATCAATCAAATTCCTATTGTTGGGGAAAATGTTGAAACTCCTTTTAATTCATCAAATTTCGATACTTCTGCTAACCATATTTCAAACCTTTATATGACAAGACACTAGATGTTGTTGTTGAATAAAATCAGGTATTTCATAGTATTGACACCATTCATTGTTTTGAGCAAAGTTCACAGGCTTTGTATGATAAGACACCAAACACCATCGGTGAAGAAAACGAGAAATTTAATAATGATGACACTATTTAGCGTTCCTATGGGAAATTTTCTAGGCCAATATTTGATATGACACTAGAAAATGTTCCTTTAGTCCCATCAACTTTCGATAGGACTCTTATGGAATTAGATGACCCATTTGATTTTCCATTGAACTTGCATCCATCTTTTTATAAATGTGGTGAAGATCCATGAAAAATTGTCCTTGAGGGGAAAGAAACAACTTTGTTTATTGAAGACAACTGCAATGATGGAGAGGACATAATTATGGTAAGTCATGGAGAGGTCAAAAGTGTGGTAAATGAAGGTGATATTAGAAAATCCTCTATCCTGGAAAAAACAAATATGCACACAAATGCACACAACACGGGTCGCAAAAGGACATTTCTCACCCGAGATGAAGCAAAGGGTGGGAACTTCAATTATCATCACCCATCATTCTATTCACAATCTATTTCCCAAACAATGAGGACATGCACAAGCACTATAAGGAACAATCAGTGTGAACTCTTCTTGTTGATACTTTATAATATCTTTCAAGTTTTTCACATTTAAATATACTTCACCCCATCAATTCTCATGTCTTTTACTTTATATACTTCACCTCATCACTCTTTTCTAACATCTTAGAGCTTGAGTGGAGTATCCACTAGAAACTTTGGAAGTTTCAAAACAACCTCTCACACATCATTTTCCACAAAGCTCAGGCTCGTACATTATGATTAACTATGAAAATATATGTACACTTTGATCCAAATAAGATTTATTTTGACACTAAAACCTCTAACAAATTGAAAATAATCCTCATTGAAATTCAATAATATGCTAAAAAAATATAAGAGGGATGAATTCTTGGAAATACTTTTTTACCCATTATAAATTCAAATTTAAGATATATCTATGTTACTTAATTTATGGCTCTATCAAATATGATTGTTTATTAATTAGCTTGATAATGTATATTAATTAGTTCAAAATAAATTTTAATATATCTATTTTCTTAGATAAAAAACCAATAATAATTACACTTTATCATAAATTAGTATTTTTAAATAACATGTAATATAAATAAATATTTGATTACATATAACTACACACTTTTAATGGTGGGCATCATTAAAAACTTCACTCTTAGTAGGGTGAGTGATAAATTTCTATTTGGGTAATGTTCATATATTTACTTTCTATCCATCCCATTAATCACTAAATACACACTATCATGTCTCGAAAAAAAGAACTCTCACATTTATACAAATTTTACACAAAACTTATACTATTATGTATATAATTACTAATTACTTGATATTTTATTTTACACAAAATATAATTATTTGATATTTTATTTTACACAACTTATATTATTATGTTTATAATTAATTGGTATTTATTTTACACAAAACTTATATTATTATGTTTATAATTAATTGATATTTTTATTTCAGAAGTATATTGTAAAAATGTTAATACTAAAAATAAACTAGCAACAACAACATTGAGTAAAAAGTGGTTGATATACGCCGATCGGCGCCATTTTCCACTTTTTTTAATTAATGGCGTCGATCGATGTATATCAACCACTTTTTACTTAATGTGGTTGTTGCTAGTTGACGACCAACATGCATGACCACAACCATAAACACATTTATACATTTTAAATGTAATAATTAATTATTATTTTGTAATTACAAAAGTATTTTTTTAAATAAAATTATTAATTTTTTAGTTAGTATTATTATTAATTAAATAATTTATTAAAAATAATAATAATAAATATATGTAATAATTTTAATAATAAATTATTAAAAAGAATTAAATAATAACAAATTATTATTTATTAATTAATTAATAAAAATTAATTAATTAGGAATTAGGAATTAATATTTATTAATTAAATGATTAATTATCAATAATAAAATAAATATTAAATAACAATTATTTATAAAATAGAAAATAATATAGCATAAATAAAATAAGTTAAAACAAAATAAATACATTATTAAATTAATATATTAATAAGCTAAAAATTAATTTATAGATTATAAATAAATTTAGCAAAAATAAAATAATAAATAATAAAGATATTAATAAAGTTAATAATAATAATAAAGAATTACATTATCTATTATAATAAAATAAAGCATTATAATGTATTTATATATTTATTATAATAAACCATTACATGTATTTACAATAATAATAAAATTTGAATAAAGTAAAAACACATTTATAATACATTAATGTATTATATTATTATGTTAATATAATAAACCATTACATGTATTTATACACACAATAAAATTTGAATAAAGTAAAACACATTTATAATACATTAATGTACTATATTATTATGTTAAAATATTAATACAATAAAACATTATTTATATATTAATTAAATATATTAATGTATTATATTATTATATTAAGATATCACTAAAATAATATTTTTTTATATTGAAAAGCATTTAAATATTAATAAAGTAATAAAATATTAACAAATGTATTAAAATGTTAATACATGGCAACAACCATGAACATACATTTATACATTTTAAAATGTAATAATTAAATAATATTTAGTAATTACTAAATATTATTTAAAAATAAAATAATTAATTTTTTTAGTTAATATTATTATTAATTAAATAATTTATTAATAATAATAATAATAAATAAATGTAAATAATTTTATTAATAAATTATTAAAATAATTAAATAATAATCAATTAATAATAAGAATTTAATAATAATCAATTAATAAGTATTTATTTATAATTATTAAAATAACAAATTATTATTTTAATTAATAAAAATTACCAATAATTAGGAAATTAGAAATTAATATTTTTAATTAATACTAATTAAATGACTAATTATTAATTGGTTATCAATAAAATAAATAGAAAATAACAATTATTTAGTAAAATAGAAAATACTATAACATATAAATAAAATAAGTTAAAACACTATAAATACATTATTAAAATAATATATTAATAATCTAAAATTAATTTATAGATTATAAATAAATTTAGCAAAATAAAATAGTAAATAAATGCATATTAATAAATTTTAATAATAATAATAAAGCATTACATGTATTAATAAGAAAATAATAATAAAATAAAGACATTCCTAAAATAATATATTAAGAATGCAAAAATATAATAATGCCATCATACATTAATAAGAAAATAATAACAAAATAAAAGCATGCCATTCCTAAAATAATACATTAAGAATGCAAACATAAAAATAAAGGAAGAAAACATTAATAATGTAAAACAATAATTAATGTATTAATTAATTAATATCTTCCAAGAATTTACAAAAAACATCAATATATTAATGTATAATATCATGTATTAATGTAATGCATAAAACTAATTTAGCAAATAAAAGAGAAATAACAAACCATAAATAAAGTAACACAATAATAATAAAGCATTAAGAAAGTAAAAAAAAACATTTAAAATAAAACAATACATTAATAATGTAAACATTTATTAAGAAACTGTATTAATATTAGTATTAACATATTAAAAAATTATAATTAATGTAATATATTGATATGAATGACGATGTAAAATAAATGATCATTATATTTACATTAATGTAATACTTTAATGCAATATGTAAATATTACTTATAAATTAAAGTATGAAACTACATCAATGTGTAAGATAGAATATTAATTAATTGATAGATTAATGATATAATGTATAATTAACAATACATTGTTAAAGCAAACATAATTAATGTCTTATGAATGTAAATGATGTATTAAACTTAATGGTTCATTAACGTATTACATTAATGTAAATATATAATAATAATGTATAAATGTAATGTATAAATTAAAGCATTAATTTACTATGTGTGTAATGTGTAAAATTTCATTAATTAATTGATAAATTAATGATGTAAATGTATTAATTAATTTATAAAAAAAAAAAAAAAAAAAAAAAAAAAAAAAAAAAATTGATATATTATTAATTAATACATTGTTAAAGCAAACATAGTAATAAAATAATACATTAAATGTCTTTAATAAATATATTAATGTATTAATACAATGTATTAATACAATAACAAAGTAATACATTAATAAAATAGGAGTGCATTCAAACTTAATAATACATTATTACATCATTGTAATGCATAAATTAAACTACTAATACATTAACTTTATTATGTAACATATTAAACCACATTACATTAATAATGTATTATTTATGTATTAATACATTATTAATGGCCACAATATGTTTAATTGCCGTATTGAGAGTAACAAGTAGTAGAGTTGGATAACGTTGGATTGTTGATTATATTAAAAGAAAAATGGGTTAGTATGCTAAGGGTTAGGGATTACATGGCTTGGTGGTTAAATAGATTCATTGAATTAGAGAGTTAGTGGACCTTATTGTAATTCATTGTAATAGCCAATCACTTAACAAAAAGAGGGATTTAAGTGATTTGTGTTGATAGCAATGTGGAAAGATGCTAAGTAATGTTAATGTCACCATATGTTGATATTCAAAGCGCACTTAATAAATAAAAGTAATAATACTATATATTGGATTAAATAGAAATAGAAATCCTTGTATTAACTTTATATACAAGAGGGAGATGTGAGATTTATGTATAAAAGAAACTATATAAATAAATAAAGAGTATGAGATAACCTCTTTATCGAGAAAAATAAAATGATGTAGCTTCATCTAGAATGTCTCTAATTTGGTCAATAACATGTTTAATGTAATAATACATTAATACCATATTAATGGCCATTAGCACCATTAAATGATTGGTACATTAACAATTTAATGCATTAATTAATTTGTACAATAATACATTTTTAACTAATACTGCTAATATATTAATACGCCATAAAGTAGCAAATACATTGATCTTTAATCCATTGTAACTTTATTAAAGTATTACTGTTATTAACATTACATTATTACACTATCAGAATGTATAAATTAAAGCATTAATGCATTAATAATGTGATTTTATTAATCAATAATACACACAAGTTATTAGCTAATACATTTTGAAGTATTAATACACCAATAAAGCAATACATACAACATTAAAGCAATACATTATTAGGGCGACGTGTGACACATTGTGACGTCTCACACGTTCATCCTCATTGCAAATGGGTACGCCCATGCCCATCAAATCTCGTATGCTATATGTCAGGATTCAACATTACTATGTCTGTGATCAGACGTTATCATGTTCAATCGACAACGCTATATGTTCGTCCCTTGTTGTGACATTACTATGTTCGATAGATTGCAACATTACTATGTTTGTCACATTGCGACGAGGAGGCATATGTTTTTTTCATATTGCGACATTTCAAATTGTTTCACACATTATGATGTTAGTTTATTTGTTTCACATCACATTGCGGCAATAGTAATTTTTTGTCACTTTGTGATGTTAGGAAAAGTTTGTCACATTACTATTCACGGAACGTTTGTTTCACATTGTGATGGAAGGGTTTTATTTCCTCAGATTATTGTGTTGAACAGTTTGTGAGTTTGAAAGTAATATGTTCATGACATTTAATGTAGAAATCGTTTCTCTCATTTCAATTTTGTAGATTGTAGACGTTAATATGTTCATCGACAAGTAACTGCTATATGTCTCGGGTTCCTTGCTGTGACATTACTAGCGTTTGATAGATTGCAACATTACTATGTTTATTACATTGCGACGCTAGGAAATCGTTTGTCAACAATTTCATGAAGCAAGGAAACGTTTGTCAAAGCAATTGAGACGTTAGGAAATGTTTGGTCATTAATCATTAATCATTAATCATTAATCATTAAGGACAAAGCGCAATGACGCCAAAGGAGTCATAAAAGTGGTTGGATATATAAAAGTAGCAACAACCACTTTATATGAAGGACAAACCTAATTAGGTTATACGCGTCAACCACTTTATACGAGATTGTGACGTTAATATGTTTCATCGACGGTAACTTATATGTTTGTCCTTTATTGTGACATTACTATGTTTGATATAGATTGCAACATTACTATGTTTGATACATTTTCGCGTATCGCTAGGAAATGTTTGTCACTTCATGATGTTAGAAATGCTCTGTCACAACGCGTACTAGAAATGTTTGCCGCAATGTGACGTTAGAAATCGTTTGTCAATGCGACGTTAGGGAATGTTTGTCGCTACTTTACATTAGGGAAAAGTTTGTCATTACATTAATAAATGCTTTGCTTTCGCATTATAACGGCGGGTTTTGTTTCGACATCGCGGTTGGAATAGGTTTGTCGTGAGTCCAGCGGCTTATGCGTTCATGACATTGGCGACGCCGTGAAATGTTTCTTCATTCTTTAATTTGTGATTGTGACGCGCACATGTTCACTACATCAACGCTATATGTCCAGTCCTTTGTTGTACATTACTTGTTTGATAGATTGCAACATTACTATGTTTGGATACATTGCGACGCTAGAAATGTTTGGTCACGTGGCGCATGGGCGAAACGTTTGTCACAATGCGACGCTAGGAAATGTTTGACACAATGTGACGTTAGGAAATGTTTGCCCGCTATTTCGCGACGCTAGGAAAAGTTTGTCACATTACGCCATTAGGAAATGTTTGTTTCACGCATTGCGACGGCGTTTTGTTTCTATTATCGTAAGGGAATAGGTTTGTCAGCTCGGGAAGTGGAAGGTACCGGCGATGACATTGGCGACGCCGAGAAATGCTTCCTCAATTTGCACTCTGTGATTGTGGACGTTAATATTCACGTATTGCACCGCTATATGCTCCGCCTTTGTTGTGACATTACTATACGGATAGATTGCAACATTACTATGTTTGATGGCATTGCGACGCAGCCGTTTTGCTACTTGGCGATGTAAGGAAACGCTATTCAATGCGACGTTAGGAATCTTTTTGGTCACAAATGGACGTTAGGAACAAGCCTATCAAGACTATGACATTAGGGGAAAAGCTCTTGTCACACACGACATTACTTCGGACGTTTATTTCAAGCATTGGCGGACGGTTGTATTTTGTTTCTCGACATCGGTTGGAATAGGTCTATCGAGTTCGAAGTGGGGTTATGTTCATGACATCATGACGGAGGAAATCGTTTCTCCATTCTCAATCAGAGACTATGACGCGACATATTCATCGCATTGCAACGCTATATGTTCGTCCTTATTGTGACATTACCATGTTTGATAGATTGTAACATTACTATGTTTTGATACATCATGACGTTAGGGAAATCAGTTTGTCACTTTGGCGAAGCGAAGAAATGTCTGGTCGCCAACGCGACGTTAGGAAATGTTTGTCATTAATCATTAATCATTAATCATTACGACAAAGCTTAACGACTTCCAAGGAGCTCATGTTATTACCATATAGCAGCAACAACCACTTTATATGAAGGACAAACCTAATTAGGTTATACGCGGCCAACCACTCGATAATTTAGACTGTGATCGCTAATATGTCCATCGTGATTGCAACGCGATATGTTCAGTCCCTTTACTGTGACATTACTATGCCTGATAGATTGCAACATTACCATGTTTGACACATCATGCATGTTAGGAAACGTCTTGTCACTTCTATGATGTTAGGAAACGTCGGTCAACGCGACGTTAGGAAACGTTTGTCACAATGTGACGTTGAATCGTTTGTCACAATGCGACGCTAGGGAAATCGCCTGTCACATCATTAGGAAAAGTCGGTCACATTACCGACATTAATAAACGTTTGTTTCTCACATTTATGACGGCGGTTTTATTTCATTATCGCGGTTGAACAGGCTCTGGTCGAACCGAAGTGGGCTGCGTTCATGACATTACACGTCAAAAATGGCGTAAGAAACGTTTCCCATTCCAATTTGTAATATAGCCTGTGTACGCTTGTGTACGCTTGTTACATTGCACAACTTTTTGTGTATGCTTGCTTTCGTATATTGCAATGCCTTTGCATGCTTGTTGTATATCTGCTTTTACTTTGTAATAGCGCTTGTATATTGTACGTAGCTTTTGTGTATGTGCGCTTGTTGTATATCTGCTTTTAATTGTGTATCTTGTTGTATATATTTTTATGCATATTGCACAGTTTCATTGTATATGAAATCAGGCACGCTTGTTGTATAGGTTTTTATGCATATCGCATACTTGTTGTATATCTGCTTTTAGTTTGTGTATGCTTGTTGTATATAGTTTGGCGCTTTGTATAGCGCTTGAGTAATGTATATTGCACAAATATATTGCACAAATTTAGAGCATTGCACGACATATGTTTCTTGTATATGTATATTGAATAGTTGTTTGTATATTGAATGTTTCTTGTATATTGAAATGCTTTATATATTGAACAGCTTGTTTTGGTAGGACATTGAATAATTTATATATTGAACAATGTTTGTATATTGCACGACATACAGCTTGTATATGTATATTGAACGCTTTATATATTTATATATATTGTTTGTATATGTTTATATAGTGCATAGTTGTATGTGTTTATGTATGCTTGTATGTGTTTATATATTGCACATTTGTATGTTATATGTGTTTATATATTGCAATAGCTTGTATGTGTTTATATATTGCACAAATTATATTTCGCTTGTATATTGTACGCTTATATCAAGGTCTATATACATATGTATGTTAGACTGCGGTAATATATGCATATTGCAATAAAGGTAAATATGCATCTATTGGAATGATAAACTGAATGATAAATTGATGATACATGCCCGATGCCATTTCTAAAAAAATATAAATGTAAAACAACAAGAAAACACTTTAACACTCCAGAAAACCGCCCTAACTGCCCTCAACTCTATACAATAATACAATACATCCACAAATAACAAGGTTGTTTCCGCTCTTATCAATATGTGCAACTCTAATTTTAGAGAGAAAGTATGCAGAAGCAGACTTCAATGGCTACAGTTTAATAAAAATATAGCTAACATCATATCACAAAACCACAACCCTGGCTAAGAATAGCTTGACTCTCTTTAATGAAGTTTTTGCAAATACATATCGAAGGAAAACACACTAATTTAATTATTTGACATTTCTCTAATATTTCAAAATGAGGCAAAAGGAATGCAAATATAGAGAAAACTCTATTGGTAGTCAGCAATTAAAACTATCTTACTCTGCAACAGGATTTTCCCAAATTAAGTAAATACTCGGTCTACTACAGTCTCTTGGTTGCTCTTGCACAAACAACTTGCAATTTCTGGTCTCCTCTCGATCTGTACGTTGTCCTCTCGGTTCTCATGCATTTCTTCAAGACAAATGATCAGCTGCTTCGGGTCTCCTCAGGGCTCCATAATTTCTCCTCACACACAAACTACCTTCACACGTCTGCAGATCAGTTTTCTGCTCAACACACAGACAGCGGACATAAAATCCTTTACTCCTCAATGCAGATTGGTTTCTGCTAGCACACACAGACAACACACAACAAATCCTTCAGTCCTCAACACAGATCTGAACCTCCAATCCAAAACTAAAGATTGTACTTATGAAGGGAAAGGAGTGACAAGCATAAGAGTCAAACTTTGAACACACATTTAGATGTTAGTTCCATTAAACTCCACATGGAAAAACACACATTGCAGTAACAATTTCAAAAAAAAAGTACAACTAGCCCCTAGGATTATGGACCCCTGCACTTTAAGTGATGAGGATTGGCAGCAAGTACCATCGCAAAGGGGCCATTTAAAGGTCAATTTTAAACCTGTGAACAAACCAGTTATAAAAATGTTCGGTATATGACTTATAATCAGTGCAAATTTCTGTATATAAACTAAGTTCAGATTTCAAACTAAAACAAATTCTGTACTTACCGTTAGCAAATAAAGATGTACCTGATGTATGGATGCTATTCTTTTAATATGCTCAGAATTTTCAGTTTAAAGATCATGGATCAAAACCCCAAGGGTTTGATCTCAACCATGATCTTAAGTGGACTCTTTGTCAAGGAGGACTCAAGGATAATCAACAAGAGTAGTGCTGATACAAAAACACAAAAACAACACCACAAAAAACTGTCCAATCTGAACTGTGTTTAAATTGTCCAATCTGAACTGTGTTTAAACTGTCCAATCTGAACTGTGTTTAAAGTGTATTATTTTTTATATTTCTGTGTTTAAAGTTGTTTGTGGTTTAGCTAATAAGAAAGTTTTTATAAAGTTAGTATTTTTCTTATAAAGTTAGTTTTTATGAAGTTAGTTTTTTTTATAAAGATGTTTGAAAAAGATGTTTATATGCTTATTGTTTTCTTATGCTTATGCCAAATGCTTATTGTTTAATACTTAATGTTTATTGTTTAATTCTTTTAATACTTAATGAAAAAGATGATTAATGCTTATTGTTTTCTTATGAAAAAGATGCTTTTATGCTTATTGTTTT
>SNQJ01S0113495.1:0-14652 GCA_010110895.2 Picea sitchensis
TATATGGGGGGAAATCAATTTTTGAATTTCCTTTCACCATCCGTCTTATATTTTTTCTTGATATGAAGTGGGGGCAATCAATTAGTATAAAGTATACTAGGGATGATATCTGTGTATAATTTTGCAACAAAGGTCTGCCAACTCACTTTGATTACTCTGGATCATTTTCCTTTTGACCTTCAAAATATCTTAGTCTACAGGAAAACTTATGGGAGAAATTTATTTCCAGGAACCTTCTTTTTAGCAAGACTAAAATCCTAGAACCTGTGAAAAGAACTAAGAGAGTTAGGATTAACCTATGCATATCTTAGTTCAGTAAGCATTTGAGGGGTCATGAGGAATTGCCTTTCTTCTAAAGATTCATTTGTCAGCTTTCAGAGCTAAAGTGTAACCTCTCTTTCCTTTGCGGAGATCATGGGAAGGCATATGGGGTCAAGGAGAAAAAACCATGGGTTGGAACGGGATGACAGAGAAGGCTTTGAATTTCATAAACATAGTTGTGGTAATGCAAATATGACTCTTGGAACCCTTTCTTTGAGGTCACTTTACTTCTCCTGTTTATTTTACTTATTTTTGTCTTATCCAGAGGAATATTTTATGGTCCATAGAAAACTTCGTTCTTTTGCTGAGTCTTCCCTCCTAACATCCCATTTCAAAACCAAATCACCAGGGAGGAATTCCCTGTCTTTAGCCTTATGATCAAACAATGCTTTCATGTTGTCTTGATATTTCTGTAGCCTTTCGTCAACCTCATCCCTATTCTGCTGAACTTCAATCAGTTGATTTATTCTTCTTGTGACATGGTTTAGTTATTCTTTTTCATCTTGCCAAAGCTTCATCACTGGTAGAGCCAGGTTTATGGGTAATACCACGTCAGTCCCGTATACCATTTGGAATGGATAAGTGCCAATCGATTTCTTGGTGTCTATCCGGTTTGCCCACAGGGCGTATTTCAAATGCAAATGCCAGGATTTTTTTATTTTGCGTTCAACACCTTCTTGATTATGGTAATTAATCTTTTATTTGACGATTCTGCTAGCCCGTTGCCTTGGGGGTAGTATGCCGTGGAGTGACCCAATATAATATTGTACTTTTCGCAAAAGTTAATCATTTCCATAATTTGAATGCCTGGGCATTATCTGTAACTATATTTCGGGGACAACCGAATCTAGATAATATGTTTTCTTCTAGGAATTCTATCACCACTGAATTAGTGGCTTTCCTAGTTGAAATAGCTTCTACCCATTTGGTGAAATAATCTGTAGCGGTCAGGATCCATTTGTGTTTCACGCTAGAATGTGGATTAATCTCACCTATAAAATCCAACCCCCATTGTTGGAACGAAGCTTCTGTTTTAACCAGGACGAGAGGTAGTGCTGGGAGTTTCTACTTGCCTGCAAATAATTGGCATGAATCACAGGCTCTGACTTTGGCATTTACATATGGGAATAATTTAGGCCAATAATATCCAGCTCTCAGGATTTTATAAGTCGTTTCTCTCCATGCATGATGCCCTCCGCACACCCCTTTATGGAATTCATTTATGACTTTTTCGGTCTCCGATTCGACTAGGCAAACCAGTAGAAAACCCAGAGGGTATTTCCAATACAATTGGCTTTCCGAAATATAGTACTTCACTGCATGCAGTTTCAATGTTCTAGCTTTGGATGTAGCCATATCACTCGGGCATTTCATGGTCATAAGATATGCTACTATATCTTTGTACCACAATGAAGTTGTAAATTTTTCTTCTATACTGGTTGTAGCTACTTGGTCGTCGAGTTCGTCCATATCCAGACATCCTTCATACTCTTGTAGGTTATTTATACCGAGCGCTCTGAAATTTGATTCAGCTATTAGCTTAGCCAAACCTTGTCCTTTTACAAGCTTTGTCGGTTTCGCCTCTAAATCAAATTATTGAATCTTAGCCAACCATCGACCCCTCTTCCCGTCGCTATCAGGTTGGACCAATATATCCTTAACGGAACTGGTGGGTACATATGCAATTATCTTGGAGTGTAACACGTAGGTTCTGAAGGCCTTTAGTGCCTTCACCATAGCGTATGCTTGCTTTTCCATTATGTCATATTTCAATTCTGCGTCTTCGAGGCTTTTACTGAAGAATTCTATTGGTTGCTCGAAACCTTCTTCGTTCTTTTGTAGAAGTACTGTTGCGATTGTGTGTTTGGATGCAAATGAGAAGATAAAAAATTCCTTGAGATAATTAGGGCTTGCCAGCACAGGTGCTTCACCTATAATTTTCTTGATGTGCGCAAACAATGCTTTAGGTTCGACCATCCACTTAACTTCGTTGTTCTTCTTGAGCATATATGTAATCAATTTCACGATTTCAACGAAGTTCGGGATAAATATTCTCAAAAAAATTATTTTTCCTAAAAACGACTGAATTTATTTTACATTTCTAGGAATATTTATAGTGTCTATAGCTTCGACCCTTTTAGGATCAATTTTACTTTCGTCCCAAGACACAATATGGAACAAGAGTTTACCTTCTAGCATTGCAAAGTGTGACTTCTTGGGATTTAAAGACAAACCGAATTTGCGACATATCTCGAACATTTGCTTGAGATGTATCAGATGATCTTCATCAGATTTAGAAAAAATGGTCAGATCATCAAGATAAATAACCACAAATTTATCTCTTTCTCCAATGAAGGTGATATCCATAGTCCGCTGGAAGGTAGCACCTGCATTCATTAAATCGAAAGGCATTTTATCATACATAAATGTACCCCAAGGGGTGGTGAAGGTTGTTTTTTCTTTATCGTGCTCGCTAATGGCAATCTGGTTGTAATCGGAGAAACCGTTGATCATGGACATCCTATTCGCTCTGACTACTTTTTCTAAGACATGGTCCATTTTGGGTAACATGTAATTGTCTTTAAGAGATGATTTATTTAGATTTCTAAAATCTACACACAGTCTGATTTCTCCGCTCTTCTTCCTGACTGGGACCAGATTGGCTACCCACTCATAGTACCTGAGTGGTATAATTAATTTGGCATCTAGGAGTTTCTTTACTTCCCTTTCGACCACATGCAATAATATGGGATTTTTTTTTCTAAGCTTCTGTCTGAAAGGCTTAGTGCCTGGCTTTAAGGGAATCTTGTGTTTGATCACTGTGGTGTCATAAATTCTCAACTCATCATAAGACCAAGCAAATACGTCTTTATATTTCTCGAGTAAATCCGCATATCTACCTTTCATCTCGGGAGGAAGATATCTTGATATTTTTACTATTCTGGGCTCTTCCTTGGTGCCTATATCGCAATCTTCGACTTCCTTCGATTGAGGCTGCAATGTTAATTTTAAAGGTATATTATTATGGTCAAATAATATTTCTAGGGGAATTAGACCTTTAGGGATTTGGTTATTTTTTAGTACCAACAAGCGATGATTCGCCATCTTGTCTTGGAACTCTTGAGGATTTCCCCCCTCTTGCATAATCCAAGTATGGTCCTTCTGGTTTTCTTGGTCGATGTGCGTTTTGGCGAAGTCTTCCACCATTTTGAGGAATTTTTTGATCTGTTCATCATCTTCGAAGACCTGCCAGTGTTGTATATTGTTTGGTATGGAAGGTCTTTGCCTCATTTCTATGTGATACTTAAGTTTTAAGTTTGCAAGAGGTGCAAAAGTTGAGGCTTCTTTGGCTAACGAATCGACTTGCGTTTTTTCTGTACGGAGAATGTAATGGACATTGACTGATGAGAAATTTTTTTCCATTAAATCCCAGACGCAGTTTCTATAAGATCTCAGTCTCGGGTGCTTGGCCTGATACTGCTGATTTACTTGTTTGACAATTAATTCCACATCTCCATAGACTTCCAAGTTTTTTATGTTTAATTTTCTGGCGACTTCTAATCCCAAAACCAGGGCCTCGTACTCGCACACATTATTTGTATAATCTATGTCCCATTGTAGTTTGTAAGAGAAAGGAATGATAAGCCCATCTCTAGGTGCTACAAAAAGTACTCCTGGACCTACTCCTTCACATGATGAAGCACCATCGAAATACATTTTCCAGGTTCTGGTACTATACACACTTTCTTTTACCCTTTCTGTTTGATTTTTTCTTGTGAAATCTTCAGCACATTCATCTATATCGTCATCAATTGATAAAATACAATTTCCAAAATCTTGATCAGCGATATAAACAGGGTAATTGTTAGGACTATGTGGATCACTTACTGTGTATGCCACCCGTGTTTCCCGGTATAATCGGGTGAACTGTCCTCCAAAAATGGGAATCGTGGCGTATGTCATGTCTAGCTGAAGGGATCCTTCGAGCTTAGCACCCCAAGACCTGAATAATAGCATACCATACTTCAGAGGTATGTCAGCAATAACCATATCCATCAGAATACTTTTTACTGGGATCTGTGCAAGATTTACTGCCAAGTCTTTGATCATGCCTACACATTTAACTTTTCTTGAATCAAATGAATACAGGTCTCCGTACGACCTGGTAATTTCAAGGCCAAGTCTATCCATAATGGCCTTGGGCATCACGTTATGCGAGGCTCCAGAATCTAGCATGCAATTATGTAGAAATCGATCGTGCACATTTAGTGTAATGAAGAAAGGAGCGGCGATATCTCTGGACCCTTCATAATGTAGACTGAAAATTATATTAGGCTTATCATCTTCCAAATTTATAATGTCATCTTGACTTTCCATATCTGAAAAATTCATCATTCTAGTGATTTGTTTTCGGTAAACAAGATTCTTGGTTAGTTCAACCAGAGGTATCGTTATTTTAATTTTATTAATCTCATTTTCTAGACTGAAAGCTCCTATGTTTTTTTTAGTTTCTCTGATTGGAACTTCGGTCTCCTTCCTTTCAGGCCTATTCATTTGCATTGCTTTGTTTTTAGTTATTTTTACTTCCAATGTCTGCGTTTCAGCTATCATGGTTTTCCCAGCTTGGGTCTCAACTACCTTTGTTTTGGTATTTTGTGGATCTACTCCTTTTATTTGGGTGTTGGGTATCTCGACGTCCTTTGGAGCGGGCTCCTATACTTCGCCTCTTGGCAGGATTTTATTTGGTGGAGTAGTCGCCAAGCTTTATTTTTAGATCTCAGATTGTACTTATGTTGGAGCTCAGCCATTATGGTATCAACTATTCCTTGATAGGCAGAATTATCTGTATCGTTTATGTTTCTATTCCTATCTGATCGTTGTTCAGTGTCCAGAGACCTCTCATAATATTCCTTAGTCAAATGGGGTTGTAGACAATCGTGGCCCAAATTGTTCATATCTCCTTCTAGATCCTCAAATTCTTATATGTCATTTCCTCCTATAAAATTTTCTTTTTTTAAAGGGGTTTGGAATTTTTGGTCCTCATTTTTAATCTGTCTTTGTTGTATATGAGGATTAGGGTTTCTTCTGAAATCTCTCCTAACGAATTGATCTTCTTTAGATTGATATAGATCCATCCTTGAAATCTTATTTGATATCTCTTTTATTATCCAAGCCATATCATCCATCTTATCGTCTGAGGATCTCCCGGATCCTGAGGGTCTTGCTTGTTCTTTAAAATGTTTGGTCTCCCTATTTCCCGTTTCTACTTTTGTTTTCAATTTACCAGAAGCCATCATATTAAACTCAATCTCTACGACGCCGTCTTGCATTCGGGTAAGGTCAACTTCTCTCCTTTCTCTCAATAGTAGTACGAAATCGGGATTGAAAGCTCCTGCAAAGGTTACCTTTGCTGCGGGTGGAGAAGATTTAACTTCGATTGGGATCTTGTTATATAATATATTAAATATCTAGATAAATTCAATAACCGTTTCAGAATTTTTCTTCCTTAATGCCCCAAACTCAGTTAAATAGTATAAGTGGTCCTTTCTTTCCCCCATTGTCTGAGAAAAGAGTTTTCTAACACGTCATAAGTTAATATCGAACCTGCAAGCAAACCTCGAAACCAAGTTCTCACATGCCCTTCGAAAGTTTGTACAAATAATTGTGAATACACGTCTTCGTGTTCGAGACCAAGGATATCTGTGAATTGGTCGAAGAAGTTGATATGTTCAACTGCAGTTAGGTCTCCTTCCCCGGTAAACTTAGGCAGGTTTTTCATATAGTTCTCGGGTAAATCGTGAAGGGGTACTGGGAGAACCAAAGGGGCATATCTAGCAGCTACTTTGGTGAAAATCTCGGGAGGTGGGGGTTTCCCTTGGCCACGCCCTCCTCCTCCTGCAGCAGCCATAGATATCCTAGGGGAGTTAACTGATAGATTATAAAGAGGGTTTTGGAAGACGTATAGCGATCCCTTAGCTTCTTCGGGAGACGGAAAAATTGAAAGAGGGGGGAACGAGATACGGGGACTCGGTTCCTCTGACTTGTAAGAAATGTAAATGGGAGAATCCACAGGCATGGAATATGAGTATATGGTATACTCTTCGAGACTTTGTGAGGTTGGGAAATCTAACCAAAGGGTTGGTGGGATATCAATTGATGCGAGTTTTACTGAGGACTTCACGCCTTCTCTTACGCAAGAGGTAGTCAAATGATATTCAGATTTGATTTTTGGGAACACTAAATTAAGGTTTGTTGTCTCGGCTTTAACTGCCTTAGCCAACGTTTCTCTGGAAAGGGTTTGGGTGGGAAATTCTTGCGAAGTTAGCGTTTCAAGTGGAATATTGGTGACTCCACGTTTTAGTATTCTTTCGAGATCAGAAATAAGCTTGCTCTGCTTAGCATCCAGGTTTTGTCTAGTGTTCCTTCAATTGGATGTAAGCTTACTTAAACGTGGAGTCACCAAGTGAATAATAACTGAGACTTTAAAAGGTGATTACTCTTTGTTCACTATCAAAGAGGTAAACTTATAAATGTCATTTTCCCAGGGAAAATAATTTCATCTCTCCATTCCTCGGCAAAGACGCCAAATAGATGTTGTTCCAGAGTTTATACTCAAGGCTTGGGAGTATAAAGTCTAGGCATTCAAAAAGAGGGTTTATGATATAAAGAAGAAGAAAACAACTCTTAAAAAGGAAAATGAGCTATGGTTGATTTCTGAGTTGTCTTTGTCTAGCTTCCAATTGTTCCTGGACACTGATGTCCTGCTCAATGGCCGCCCATGAGCGTTCAAGTTCAATCCGGGTGGTGACAGTTTTTAAGATAGTATTGAAAAGGTTTAAGGCAATACTGGTCTGATCTGTGAGACCGAGTTCAATGTTGGGCTGTCTTGTAACTGGTACAGTCATGGAGGAAAATAGTTTCAAGGATTGGTTGCTTCCTTTTAGATTGTATGAGAAAATTTCCCGAATATTGAATTAATAGTGTAGCAAAATCAAAGGCCATTTCCCGTATCTGAGTTAAACTGAAAACCATGCATGGAATGAAAGAAAACATAAAGCTTCCGAACAATGTGAGGCTTTGATCAAGGAATAATCTCACACTATGGGTATCGGCTCTAAACCATGGTTATCGGCTCTAAACCTTGCTGGAATTCCCCACCAGTCTTTGATTGTAGTTGGATATGTTTGATTGAATTCTGTGCACTTCTTTCTTTGAAATTTTGCTATGAATTCGACATTATAAATGTATTTAGATGTAGGGGGTAGTTTGTACATTACTTGGATGTGCTCGGGTTTGAACGAGATGACGATGACCCCTTGGCTGTCTTGAATGCTCCTTGTCGGAACATCGATTTTCTCTAAAGCCCAACATACCATGTCATTATACGGCATGAGTCTTGGCCGTGTGGTTATTTTGTGCAGCTCAAACTCGGCTATGCCTCTGAGTTTATTTTCAGTCCTTTCATTCCCGAAATCGTCGGGGCAATTCTTAATCTCATAGTCCAAACTCTCAAAAATCTGCCTCCAAGATTTGATTGAATCCACAACATGTGGCATAGTGTCTGATACCACATATCCATATGGATTTGAACTTCCACTGGCTTCTTTAGTCTTCTTAGGCACTTTTCTGGGTGCCATGGTGTCTGTGCTAAATGAAAACCTGTTGCAGAGAAGAAATGCGTGAGCTCTTCTAAATATAATTCTCTCCTAGTATGAAAGTAGGAATGAAATTCAAAATAACAGACCTTTATTTACCTTTAACTCATCTTAATCGTACCGATGCAGTTGGTAAGAAATAAATGATTTAATGGAGATGGTACGCCCGGAGATACGCACCCTATGTTCAAAATATCTTCATTAATCTGTTATAGAGACTGCCACATATCAGTGATTCGAAACTGGGAGTTCGAAAAGAATGTCATTGAAAACTCCCGAATAACGAAACACGAACAACTATTAATCATCAATAATCCCGCTTTAAAATTAAGTTAATCTGTGTTTAAGCACTTAATTCTTTCAAGTTTCAGAGTTTCGAGCATCGTGTCCCCAAGAGGTATGACACAAGAAAATTCTGAATCGCGAACCCGCGATGGGATTTATTTAGGCACTAACCACTTATCTTAACCTTTTAATTAATCGCAATAAGGGATTAGTCTTTACTTTTCGGGAAATGGAGTATCGAGACTTTGATAACATTTGACGTGAGAAATCCCGAATCGCGAAGGGATTTATTAACTGTCAATCATTTTTTAGCTCCTAATTAAGAGTGATTAGATCATAAGCTTTCTGGGTTTTGGATATCGCGAACTCAAAGTTTATAGCATGTGAGAATCCCGAATCGTGAAATCGCGATGGTATTTATTAAACCCTTTTTAAATTCTTTAATAAACGTGGCACTAGATTTTAACACTTTCGGGAATTCGGGAATTGGTGACTCGAGCAGGCATTTCACATTGAATCATTGTATTTTACGAACTGTCGACTCCCGAAAATTCGAAATAAGCTTTCATTTAAGATTGATTTGTTGATAGAAAGGTGGCTCCATAATAAACTTTTTAGATAAAAGAATGCTCCCTTTAGTCTTAAGTTTAAAAAAGGGATAATGTTCCAACACTCATGATGAAGATAATGGAAGTTAAAAGAAATTTTGGAGAGCTTACAACTCAATGTCACACAACAGAGAAGTACAATGCATCAGGTACCAATACATGAAGAAAGGGATACCATCTAGACATAAATAATGGGAAGCATGGCATTCCATATAAGACAGAGCATGCTACAAGCATATGAGGACATCGCTTAGAAATAGGTCAAGGATGTGGAATAGATGGAATTAGTATTGACTAAGATACCAATAAAAGAACTATATAGGTTGCAAACGAGCATCACACATGAAGTACAATCAAGGGAGAGAACAAATGCAACAAACTTGGAGACAACCAAGGTAGAGAAGGAGGTGCTAGAGGTAGTCCTTTAAGAAGTGTAAATTGAATGGGAGGAGGAAAGACAACACACAGATAAATTGGAGCAAAGACTTGAGAAAGTATTTCAAGCGATCCCAGATAACGCAATAGCAGGAGAACTCAGTGTGGAAGAAAACATCAAGAGGATAGCGCAAACGATGGAAGGATACAAACAAGAGATAGAATAATAGGTTGGGAAGATGACACCAACCAACCCTCTAGAATTCAGATCAGAGATGGAGCAACAAGAAACATAAAAAATGGATAGGATTGCGTTGGAAGTCAAAGAAATAGTAGATATTTCTGAAAGGACCGCACAGATATGGACAATCCTGACAAAAGATGAAGGGATCCAATAGTTGGATCAGAGGGAAGAAATGATGAATTCCATAGTCTAGGATCTAAACAAAAGGCAAAAGACAATGCCTTTATCGGAGATACTAAGGGCTGCACAAGAGATGAAAAAATTGCAAGCAGAGGTAAGGGCCATGCAAGAGGAAAAGAAAGAACAATAGGCTCAGTTGGATCCACTCCAGGAGCAAGCTGAAATGATGATAGCAGAACTGGAGACTATAAAAAGGAAGGCTGGAATAGATGCACTCAAAGAATTTAGAAGTGTTGAAAGAGCACATAACGGTGTAGGTGGTGGACACCTTGACATAGAAGAGTGTGTAGGCCAAGACACAAGAGGATGAACTGAAAAATAAGTTACAGGAATTGGAGAGATCTGTGCAAGAGGTACACATTTCCTGAGTGGCTCAGGACAAGCCACAGGTTAGTGTTGGGGGCCTGTTAGAGTAGGAAATTTTGAGGTTCAATGTAGTAAACAAGGTAGAAGGGGCCAAAGGAAGTAGTGCACCAAGAAAGAAGGAAAAACAACGTGACAAAGGGAAAAGGAAGTAGTGTGCCAGGAAAGAAGGAAGACCAACGCATAGTCAAAGAAAGGAAGGGTTGGATTGAAGACCAACCACGCGGAAGGAAGTTATAAAGTGGACAAGTAGAGTCCACTTAGAGTTAGGGTTTTGAGTCATAATGTAAGGTTTTTCACACGATTTTGTAATATAAATAGAAGATATATGAGGTATCTAGGGGTCAATCAACCGATTATCATTTTTTGAAGAACCCACTTTTGGAGAACTTTTGAATCTTGAGTCAAAGTATTTGTTTTTTTGAGAGTTGTGGAGCTCATATAGAGTCAGTGTTGAGATGTAATTGAGGGTCAGGTCACAATATGTGGAGCTTGGTGTGATGCTGGTTAGCCTCACCATCTGTGGTTAGCTTGGTGTGATGATGAAATGCATGCAGTTCTATTTTGATGAAGAATAAGAAATAAAGCATAAGATCTTTGTGAACGTATCCCGGGGGGTTGAACCACGGTAAACATAATGTCTATATGTGTGTTGTGTTGATTTTATATGCTTATGATGAATGAATGGATAGATGAATGCATCTGTTAGAGTTTATTTATAATGCACACTAGAATAATCATGTAGAATGAATGTTATTGAATGGATAAAATAGTAGATTTGATGAATGTTATGGTAGAATGCATGTTAAAATAGAAGTAGAAGGAACATCCCCGATCCCTTCCATGACTCCAGACATATGCGTCATGCAATCACCCATAAGACATCTCAGGTGAGACCGTGTTGTGCACTCTGTGCACGGTGTAGCCTTCTGGTTTACCAGAAGGGATGATGGTGAATAGTTTTTTGTTGGAGAACTAAGGTAGAACCAGGGTCAACCCATACATCCAACATAAGTATTCTTACATTAGGGATGTTCAGATTATTACATAGGCATTATTTACTAATTACTTATTACCATAAGGGATGACGGTGAATAGGGATTTGTTGGAGAACTAAGGTAGAACCTGGGTCATCCCATACATCCAACATAAGTGTTCTTACATTAGACATGTTCACTTTATTACATAACCAAAAATATTATTCTATCTACCTAAGGGGTTGGGAGGTTAGGACCCTAACATTATAACCTATTATGTTCAAGGATCCCTTTAACCCCACGGGGGCTTCACCTTGTTGGCCAATACCTTATCACGTTCATTCATAAAGGGGGTTTTTAAATTGTTAAAAATCAAGTCAATATATTGTAGGTATTGGGGGGAGAGATGCGGGGTCTCAAGGGGTTTATAGGTATTGCATGGTATAAAAAGGGGTATCTAGGAAAAATAAGGGTTTCTTTTATTGGAAAGATGTAATGGGAAGGGGGTTCAACAAAAGGATTTTGGGAGGTATTTATCAATATCTAGTGAAATTAGAGGTATTCTTTAATATCCCACAAACACATGTGCTTTTTCATGGGTTCACTAATTGAAGACCCTGTGTTTAACCCTTGGGAAATTTATTTTATTGGTCCAATTGACCCACCTACATAGTACTTACATGAAGGATACAACACTACAACAATTGACTATTTTATGTGGTGGGTATAACTTATGGTGACCCAAGATTGCATTTCCCAAACTATTGCTAGGTTTGTCTTCGATAACATTATGATGAGTTTTGTATGTTCATGAAGTATTAATAGTGTCAAGGCAATAATTTTATCAATGAGATTGTTTTTTTTCTAAGGAAAACCTTCCATGGAATCCCAAGGATGCTTCCCCACATTTGTGGATGGCATCCCTAGTAAACCAGTCAACACAAAACAACGTGCTTAACCGAGGGAGATTTGAACCGGGCACTTGCTCGCATGGAACTAGAAAAATGAATTGTAACATTGATGATATCGAATTAATCTAACCTCTTGGGATATTTTATTAATGAGACAGTTGTTGTTTTGGTTAGGAAATTTATGATTCAAGACTATAAAAATACCCCTAACCATCTATAGTCCAATGGTATTATCGAATCTTCCAATAAAATCATGGAATGATATTTGACAAAGATCTTTGACTTCTATCAAGAAATCTAGGAGGAGAGGATTCCTAGAGTCTTTGTGCATACCATACCACATGAAAATATCTAACAAAGAACACCTTGTTTAAGTTGGTTTATGTCATGGAGGTGATAATGCCAATATAATATGTTGTTCCTAATATTTGTATTATTTCTACTATGTGGATGAATAAATACACCCCACTCAAAGAAAAGATAAACGCTCTAGGGAAGATGAAAGAATATTAGTTGCTTTTAAAATATCATCCATTGGTTTCAAAGTGTAGACAAAAATCATGGATGATTGGAACATTAAGAATAAGATCTTAGCTTAGGGATATTTAGTGCTCTTATATGAAAACAAGTTCTCGAAGAACCCAAGGAAGCCACAAATGCATTGGTTGGGATTCTTCTATATTACACAAATAATTGATGAAGGCACCTTGAATTTGGAACAACTTGATGGGAAATCAATGAAGGGATAGGGGAATGGTGCATGTCTGAAACCATTCTTTGTGTGAAGTCCCAATAACCCACTCTTTTTTTTGGGGGTGGAGGGGAGTTAATGTACATGGCAGGATGTTGCAAGGTGAGAGAATTTTTGAGTTGTAAGTTAGTAAGTCTTTTTGAATTTTGGATATGCATCTAGTAGGTGTAAATAAAGGAAGAATATGGAGTAAAAAACATATGTCATAGAGGACAAGATTTTTGATGGTTCTCTCCATCCCATGGAAACATCTTGTGGTTGTGGTGGGGAAGTAAGTGTGGGGTATTTTCGTTACAAGAAGTATGGGATCTATAGGATTTCAATTCATTATGAAGTTGAGTGATCCTAGAGGCAGAGTCACTGCATTACAATTGAGAACCCTAGGAAATGAGGGGAAATTTTATTGGGAATGTTTATCTTTTCTTATATGGAATACATCATTAACCAAAAATATTTCAGTCTTTTCATGCATTTAATGTGAAATTTTAGAAGAGAATGTTCCCATATTGTCAAACATTTAATAAAAAATCTACGAAGGGGATTTATCCGTCTTGTCATACATTTATTATGGAGATCTATGGAATAGATATAACTAGGTCATGAGTCTTTCCTAGGGGATGTTTTCTATTTATATCCTTTTCCATTATAAATATTTTCCAAATGATCAAACTATACATGTGTGGGTATCTTGACCACATTACTTATCATTAAAACATGATCTGGATAAGCATTGACCTATTTACCTACAATGTGATATCCATTACATATGGACAAATTTGTCTAGAAACAAATCTAATCTATCATGGAATTAGAATTTCCATTAATTTGATATTATATTTTAGTTATATTGAGTCTATCACTTAGATTGAAGGTATGAAACAAGTATTTGGTAGTTTACAGAAGATGCAAAACATTCTTTGCATCCTCAAGGACAAATTTCCAGTAAAAAGATATAAGATGAAACAAAATGTTGATCAACATCACTTCGAATGAAAATTTGAGTTGGTGATATGGTATTTATGTGGTTGCATCCATTCAAGTAGAACACTTTAAAATAACATGGTAAGAAAAATATCTAACCTCAGTTCTATAGGTTATACATGGTGCAAGTGAATGTTGGGGAGGTATCCTATGCACTCAACATTCCCAACACAAGGAGACTTCATGACATCTTCAATGTATCGTAGATGTAGAATCTTAACAATGAAGTGGTCACTTACTTAGAGATCCCAGTTACATATGAGGAAGGAAAACTCATTTTGAAGCCTAGATTTATTTTGGAAGAAAGGATGAGAAACCTTTGGAGAAATATTTTTTTTGAGTATAAGATCAACTGGAAGGGCCTTCCAATAGAAGACACAATGTGGGAATCAAAAAAAGTTTTAGATGAGCACTCAAATTTTCTCTTGTTGATTTCAATCACATTTTATAAGGAGCAATTTCCCACCAAAAAAGAAAAGAAAAAGGCCCCCTTCTTCTTTTTCATACTTGATGTATAATCATGTTTTAGTTCACTTAGTTGAAGTAGTTCTTTTTAGAATAAGTAGTTTGGGGTTCAAATTTTGTTCTCTATTCTTTAAGTGACTTTAGTCATATAGTGCATCGTATTTTACGTGCATACATTCTTCAAAAATAATTTTGGAGGAAAAAATATGACTTTAACCACTGAAGATTGGAAATCTATGGGTTTAACCACCTAAATTGGGAAATATTACGCTGCATGAGTCTAGAGACATGTTTTTTTTTATTGAGCTATTATTCGAACCACCTTAGAATATTATTGGTAGAATAATGCCTCTTTTCAATTTTTCTAGCACTTTTTCAACATTGGTCTTTAGTGCTTAGATTTTAAGATTTGAGGAAAAAGATTTGCATTTGGGTCTATTGAAAGATTTCTTGGATCACCCATTGGATCAAAAGAAATAATCTTCCACTATTTTCCTTAAACAATTTCTCTCAATTTAAATCGTTTACTATGTTTA
>SNQJ01S0113495.1:14662-43060 GCA_010110895.2 Picea sitchensis
GTCGATGGCTGGCTAAGATTCAAGAATTTGATTTAGAGGCGAAACCAACAAAGCTTGTAAAAGGACAAGGTTTGGCTAAGCTACTCGCTGAATCAAATTTCAGAGCGCTCAGTATAAATAACCTACAAGAGTATGAAGGATGTATGGATATGGACGAACTCGACGACCAAGTAGCTACAACCAGTATAGAAGAAAAATTTACAACTTCGTTGTGGTACAAAGATATAGTAGCATATCTTCTGACCTTGAAATTCCTGAGTGATATGGCTACATCCAAAGCTAGAACATTGAAACTGCATGCAGTGAAGTACTATATTTCGGAAAGCCAATTGTATTGGAAATACCCTCTGGGTTTTCTACTGGTTTGCCTAGTCAAATCAGAGACCGAAAAAGTCAGAAATGAATTCCATAAAGGGGTGTGCGGAGGGCATCATGCATGGAGAGAAATGACTTATAAAATCCTGAGAGCTGGATATTATTGGCCTAAATTATTCCCATATGTAAATGCCAAAGTCAGAGCCTGTGATTCATGCCAATTATTTGCAGGCAAGTAGAAGCTCTCAGCACTACCTCTCGTCCTGGTTAAAACAGAAGCTTCGTTCCAACAATGGGGGTTGGATTTTATAGGTGAGATTAATCCACATTCTAGCGTGCAACACAAATGGATCCTGACCGCTACAGATTATTTCACCAAATGGGTAGAAGCTATTCCAACTAGGAAAGCCACTAATTCAGTGGTGATAGAATTCCTGGAAGAAAACATATTATCTAGATTCGGTTGTCCCCGAAATATAGTTACAGATAATGCCCAGGCATTCAAATTATGGAAATGATTAGCTTTTTCCAAAAGTACAATATTATATTGGGTCACTCCACGGCATACTACCCCCAAGGCAACGGGCTAGCAGAATCGTCAAATAAAATATTAATTACCATAATCAAGAAGGTGTTGAACGCAAAATAAAAAAATCCTGGCATCTGCATTTGAAATACGTCATGTGGGAAAACCGAATAGGCACCAAGAAATCGATTGGAACTTATCCATTCCAAATGGTATACGGGACTGACATGGTATTACCCATAAACCTGGCTCTACCAGTGATGAAGCTTTGGCAAGATGAAAAAGAATAACTAAACCATGTCACAAGAAGAATAAATCAATTGATTGAAGTTCAGCAGAATAGGGCTGAGGTTGACGAAAGGCTACAGAAATATCAAGACAACATGAAAGCATTGTTTGATCATAAGGATAAAGACAGGGAATTCCTCCCTGGTGATTTGGTTTTGAAATGGGATGCTAGGAGGGAAGACTCAGCAAAAGAACGAAGTTTTCTATGGACCATAAAAGATTCCTCTGGATAAGACAACAATAAGTAAACTAAACAGGAGAAGTAGAGTGACCTCAAAGAAAGGGTTCCAAGAGTCATATTTGTGTTACCACAACTATGTTTATGAAATTCAAAGCCTTCTCTATCATCCCGTTCCAACCCATGGTTTTTTCTCCTTGGCCCCATATGCCTTCCCATGATCTCCACAAAGGAAAGAGAGGTTACACTTTAGCTCTGAACACTGACAAATGAATCTTTAGAAGAAAGGAAATTCCTCATGACCCCTCAAACGCTTACTGAACTAAGATATGCATAGGTTAATCCTAACTCTCTTAGTTCTTTTCACAGGTTCTAGGATTTTAGTCTTGCTAAAAAGAAGGTTCCTGGAAATAAATCTCTCCCATAAGTTTTCCTGTAGACTAAGATATTTTGAAGGTCAAAAGGAAACTGATCCAAAGTAATCAAAGTGAGTTGACAGACCTCTGTTGCAAAATTATACACAGATATCATCCCTGGTATACTTTATACTAATTGATTGCCCCCACTTCATGTCAAGAAAAAATATAAGACGGATGGTTAAAGGAAATTCAAAAATTGATTGCCCCCCATATAGTCCAGAAAAAAGAGATGATGAAAGGAAATTCATGAAATGATTTCCCTCATCTCAGCATTTAAATGTGAAGTTACAATTTGAAGTGGTGAAAGGAAATTCAATAAAGGGAATCAGATAACTTCACTGGGGTACTGAACAGGCTCGTTGGCAGTGAAGCAATGTCTAAGATATATGTAAGGTTGTTATACATGAATTGCACTATGCACTCGTAATTAATTTTCTTTGAAACTAGATCTACATCCCCAGCTCGTGCAAGACTCCCTGATTAAAAACATTAAAATTACTTCATCTTGAGGCAAGAAAGATCCACTGAACCTGTGAAAATTCCTGAGGTTGTTTGGATTATCCTTAGCAGACTAGAAGTCGGTATCAGGGAAGAGGAAGTCAAATGGCCTAAAATCGATATTAGAAAGTGGTAAAGTTTCGAAAGCTTTCAGAGATAAGGCTGAAACCCCCTTTTTCCCCTGCACCCTCCTTTTGAACAAGTTTCGCAGAAACAAACTAATGACTCCATTTACCTAATAAAGGCACATGGTATATTGTTCTTCTCATCCCACGGGGAGATGAGATCCCTAGATGGAGCCTATGTTGGAACATTATCCTTTTTTTAAACTTAAGACTAAAGGGAACATTCTTTTACCTAAAAATTTTATTATGGAGTTTCCTTTCTATCAACAAATCAATCTTAAATGAAAGCTTATTTTGAATTTTCGGGAGTTGATAGTTCGTAAAATATAATGAGTCAATGTCAAATGCCTCCTCAAGTCACCAATTTCTAAATTCACGAAAGTGTTAAAAACCAGTGCCAGGTTTATTAAAGAATTTAAAAACGGTTTAATAAATCCCATCGCGATTTCGCGATTCGGGATTCTCACATGCCATAAACTTCAAGTTCGTGATATCCAAAACCCTGAAAGATTACAGTCTAATCACGCTTAATTAGGAGCTAAAAAATGATTGACAGTTATGATTTCTCACGTCAAATGTTATCAAAGTCCCAATACTCCATTTCCCGAAAAGTAAAGACTAATCCCTGATTGTGATTAATTAAAAGGTTAAGACAAGTGGTTAGTGCCTAAATAAATCTCGTCGCGGGTTCACGATTCAGGATTTGCTTGTGTCATACCACTTGGGGACACGATGCTCGAAACTCTGAAACATGAAAACCTGAAATAATTAAGCGCTTAAACACAGATTAACTTTACTTTAAAGAGAGATTATTGATAATTAATAGTTGTTCGTGTTTCGCTATTCGGGAGTTTTCAATGACATTCCTTTCAAACTCCCAGTTTCGAATCGTCGATATGTGACAATCTCTATAACGGATTAATGAATATATTTTGAACATAGGGTGCATATCTACAGGCGTACCATCTCCATTAAATCATTTAATTCTTATCGCCTACATCTGTACGATAAATTTAAGTCAAGTTAAAGGTAAATAAAGGTATGTTATTTCGAATTTCATTCATACTTTCAGACTAGGAGTGAATTATATTAAGAAGAGCTCACACATTTATTCTCTGCAACAGGTTTTCATTTAGCACAGACACCATGGCACCCATAAAAGTGCCTAAGAAGACTGAAGAAGCAGGTGGAAGTTCAAATCCGGATGGAGATGTGGTATCAGACACTACACCACATGTTGTGGATTCAATCAAATCTTGTAGGCAGATTTTTGAGAGTTTGGACTATGATATTAGGAATTGCCCCGACGATTTCGGGAATGAAAGGACTGAAAATAAACCCAGATACATAGTCGAGTCTGAGCTGCACAAAATAGCCACACGGGCGAGACTCATGTCGTATAATGACATGGTATGTTGGGCTTTAGAGAAAATCGATGTTTCGACAAGGAGCATTCAAAACAGCCAAGGGGTCATCGTCAGCTCATTTAGACCCGAGCACATACAAGTAATGTACAAACTACCCCCTACTTCTAAATAAATTTATAATGTCAAATTCATAGCAGAATTTCAAAGAAAGGAGTGCACAGAATTCGATCAAACATATCCAAATATAATCGAAGACTAGTGGGGAATTCCAGCAAGGTTTAGAGCCGATACCCATGGCAGTTATGCCATGGATTCATTAAAGGAATACATAGTTTATATAGCCCTGATTTTATGTAAACTCTTCAAGAGGAAGAGCCCTACCCATTTTCTGGTAGAATGGGTGCCACTTATACACGAAGTAGCCGAGGGTTACAGTTTTAACTCGGGCAAAATTGTATCCGACAATCTAGCTAGTGAGGTTGCAGAGTACCAAATAGCTAAGTCGAAAGGCCGACCTGCATATTTTTACATGTTCTCCTATATTATGGATGTGGTTTGTTACATGACTCCATTCCCTTTGATGAGTTGGAGCTAGAACCCAGCCTGTGAGGATCCCATTCATGTTTATCATTCTAAGTTATGGGAGGAGAATGTTAAAGACTTATTTTATGAAATCTATCACTACTTAGTGATACCTTTGCACCAAATTTTGTATGGCTATGCACCCCCTCGTATTTCAGAGAAAATCATGGGAAATCTTAGGGTGATCACAGATTGGTTTATTGAAGAGGGGTTTTCCTATGTCAGGGTTTTCGGGTGCTCGATTCCTCCTCGCGCACTTCCGAAATTCCTCCCCGACAGGCTGGTGTGCAGGGAGGTGGCCTACCAAATAGTAACAGGTGGCATCGGCACTTAATTGAAAGCATCTCAGAAGAAGTTCTGGCTGATTTTTCCTATACATATTGGGAAGTGTTTACTGCTTAACTTTGGTCATTCCAAGGTTGAAGCTGTAGCATTGGATGACATCAAATTAGTAGACCTTGAACTCAAAAAACATGACCCTTATCAAGCTGTAGGAAATCACCTTAGTAACTGCAACATGAAAATGTATGAACATGAGGTGTCTCCCTGCGATGACATGTTCAAGGGAGCCAGAACCTACGAAGAAGTATTAGGCAGAGTTCATGCATTATCACCCAACCTACAGACCAGCTTTATGACTTTCCATAAGCACAGGCGAATTGGTTTTCCAAAGATACCACAGGGAGAATCAACAACCACTCTCCCAACTCAAGAGAATACTCCCCCAGGTTTCGGATCAGAGGCTCATGATAAAGAGACTGCAGAAGAAAACCCAAAGAACACCGAAGCGTCTTCACAAAAGGCAGAAACTTCACAATCAAAGAATCCAGGGTCTGAAACAAGTTCTAAATCCAAGACTCCTTCAAAGTCGAATCAAATGATTCCACCTTCATCATCAACTATCCTTGTTGATATCCCCAAAACAGCAGGAGAAACTAAATATTTCGAATTAGGCAGCCTTATTGCATCATTAACTCCTATACAGACAACTGTTGGAAACCCCCTTCTGCAAGTCATATATTCAAATGACCTTACTCCTATCTCTAGAGAAGAGATACCCTCCTCTGACTACTTTTTCAGTAAGAAGAGGAAGGTAGTATTAAAACGGGAAATTCATTTGAGAGAAGGCACAATGGTGAAGAAACGTAGAGTGCTCGTAGATGGGCAAAACCTAGAAGAGGAAGACTTCGCCACAAAAGTAGCAGGCTCTATGGGAGCCTTGGCAACTGCCAATTTATTCTCAGTTGACTCTTTGAAGACAAGGCTGAAGAAGAAAAATCAAATGATAGTTGAGCTGCAGGACCAAATAAGGCACACAGAAAATAATATTCGAGAGGAGGTAAATCAAAGAGTTGAAAACGCCAGGACTGCTGACAAACAGGAAATGCAATTGTTGAAATCTAGTTTAGATGAAGCAAACAAGAAGATGCAAATAAGTCAAGTACAGGTTATTCATCAGGAAGAATTAGTGAGACAACTACAGGCTGAGTTGAAGTCTATTGAAGGACAAGTCGTGAATATAACAACATTTCAAGCCCAAGTACTGGAGGTGCATGAGAAACTACAAGCAGAACAACAGGACATGCTTTCCAAAATAGAAATCATCCAAAACTACTTCTTGGAAATAAGCCACTCACTAGATAGCATTATTTTAAAGGAAAAAGAGGCCACAACAGCTCATGTTGCTTTTCAAAAGGCAGTGGTGTTTTCAGCCAGAGAGGAATTACCAGCAATCCCAAAGCTGACTATAGATGAACAGATCAGGGGAGATATCATGTTAAAGACATGGGAGACTAATATTTCTGAAAGCAGGAAGATGGCAATAGAAGTTAAGAGAGAATGTGAAGAAGTATATGATTAGCTAGACACAAAAACACTGGGCATTGGTAAAGGCGATTGTCCTGGGCTATTGGGACAGATAAATGTTGTAAGGAATCAACTGCATATCAAGGAGAGTTGGAATGAAGTCCAGCTCGAGATTTCTCAATTGAAACAACTCGACATCGCCCAAATAGATAAGTGGTTAAGAAAGTCGAATCTACAGTTGCATTCGACAAGGTTTGGCAAGGGAAAGATTGAAGATGATCTGCCCCAAATTCAGAGGAAGTTATATGTGTTTGAAGCAAAGAATACCTCAAAGCCTTCCAGAATTTTGATGCAATTTGTGGATAGGTGCATTGTGTGTTCAGGACCGAGCGAAGGAAGTGCTTCAAAGAAATGATGAAATAGCGCATGTATCCTTGTTTTTGTCCAATTGTTAGAAAAGCAAAAGTAACCGAGCAAAACGGTTCAAATATTATATTCTGTAACCATTAGCACAGAGGAGATTAGGAGACTACCAACCATATAAGGTTGATGTTTTTCTTGTATAAATACAATTTTGAAAGTGATACCAAGGGCTTTTTTTTGGCTGATTGTAGTAGAAAAGTTCTTCACTTTTCCAAAATTAATACAAATGCAAGTCAAGGATTCTAGACCCCATCAAGTTTGAGTTATGTGCTCCTCTGTTATTTCATATTTAATTTCATTTATTATGTATATTTGATGAATGTGTAGCTACAATTTAGTACAACTTCTACTGTGATGATTGAATTTTTTAGTGATCTAATCGTTTACAGTTTTTCCTCTATATCGGCTATCATCACTTACAAGACCTGTGAATGATTTAGACTATTATATCTGATGCTTCATTAAAGTTTTTCCTTATCTTTTCTTCCTCTGTCATAGTGTGATATTCTTCCTTGATCAAAGCCTCACATTGTTCCACAGCTTTATGTTTTCTTTCATTCCATGCATGGTTTTCAGTTTAACTCAGATACGGGAAATGGCCTTTGATTTTGCTACACTATTAATTCAAGATTCGGTAAATTTTCTCATACAATCTAAAAGGAAGCAACCAATCCTTGAAACTATTTTCCTCCATGACTGTACCAGTTACAAGACAACCCAACATTGAGCCTGGTCTCACAGATCAGACCAGTATTGCCTTAAACCTTTTCAATACTATCTTAAAAACTGCCACTACCCGGGTTGACCTTGAACGCTCATGGGCGGCCATTGAGCAGGACATCAGTGTCCATGAACAATTGGAAGCTAGACAAAGACAACTCAGAAATAAACCATAGCTCCTTTTCCTTTTTAAGAGTTGTTTTCTTCTTCTTTATATCATAAACCCTCTTTTCGGATGCCTAGACTTTATACTCCCAAGCCTTGAGTATAAACTCTGGAACAACAATAATTTCTTCTCTTTGAGATTATGTGACATAGAGTGCTTCTTCTCCTTGGTATTGCACCTTATATTCTACTATATTTTTGTCGTCTTCTGTGATTGTGAGCTCAATGGGCTTCTTATGTGCCCTCATCTTTTTCCTCTGTTCTCCCATCTACATGGTTGATTTCCTCTTTTATGACTGCGCAGGTTTCATTGCCTCTGGTATACTTCCATTCCTTGTCTCTCGGGTTGAGACTATATCTTTCTTTTGGGCTTCTCTATTTTTTCTTTCCACATTGTCCATTCCTAGCACTGAGGCTCTCGACATTGTTTCCTTCTTCCTTGGTTTCTTTGTTGTTGTACCAACAACTGTTGATTTGTTGCACTATGCTGCTTTTCTAGTATTTTTTGTTTGGATACTATATTTATGCATTGTGGCAGCTTATGCCTGTTGTTTACCCTTTCTCATTTCTTAACTGATACTATCACCTTCCATTGATCTGTCCATACTACGAGTACCCAGTGGAGTTCTTTTGTTTTAATGCAATACTTCATCTTTAGGCATGTCTTCTTAGGGTCTCTTCTAGCTTGTACCCATGTGTTCTGACTAGATGCCTTAAATTTGGCTATCCCCTCATACTCCTTCACCACTTCAGGTGAAATTCTCCAAGTGTCTGCAATTTTATCATGCATCTCTATAATATACATGCCAACAATGCTTGAGTTAGATTTTCTCTTCTTGGAATCTGTGTTGTGTTGTAGGGTTTCATATCTCATTGCACCACACCTTCATGTTCTTTCACAAAGCATTGAAAACTTTGATTTTTCCCTTTCTTCCAAGGCTATCAAAATCAACATCTAGGAATAATGGATCTTCGTTCCAGCATCCTGCGCATCTCTACAGTCTTCTAAGAAAAGTTTGAGCACATACGATGCCCAATTGATAATTGTACCTTTTGCACATTGCACAGCTACTGCAACCACTCCTACAAGTTCCTCTTATTTGTGACACTTTCTAAGTAGCTTGTAGGCCATCAACTTTGTCACAAATATGGTAGTTGGGTCATTGATGTTCTTAATAATCATACCTCTATTGCCTCTGTCTATGCCAAACTTTTCCTTCACTTCCTCTGCAATAGAATTTTCCTTCGTTTTTTCATCGAGGTATTTCTTCGGCTTTACCCCATCTTTTGGTAGTCCTATCAGCTTAGAAATTAGGTTGACATCTATTGGGACATGTATGTCCATCCATAAAAATCCTCCATGTACGTGTGCCAAAAGTTTTTTGACACATGCATTTATGTATTTCCCCCTGTTGAAGTGAGGAATTTATATTAATTTCATAATGCCAGAGTTGTAAAGTCGGACTATCCATTGTTTAGGTTCCATAATCATGATTCCTTTCGAGGTTCACCCCATGTTTTCCATATAAACCTCCTGCACAAGCTCCAGAAACTTGGCTACCTCTGTCACATCATGATCAGCGTACCGCAACTTGGGAACAAAACCCAGCATATCTTCCACAATGACGACTGAGTCTGGAATGTGGGGCACTGAAAAAAAAATATGTATTTATATGCATGCTAATGCCATTGCTGCCCTTTTCCTCGACGACCCTGATCTAGGGTTTCTTCTTCCTGCATTTCCTCATATGTGGCGCGGTCATCCTCAACCTATAGGTTTTCCTATGTTGTCATTTTGTCTGACTATTTTTTATCACTATCATTTTCACCCTGTTCACCCTCTGTGTGTGTCACTCCTAGGTTTTTTGTGCTAGGGTCTACTTATGTACTAGGGTTTCGTCCTTTGTTTGCTTGGCTAACTTCCGATGTTTCTTCTTCTGGGTTTTCTTCTTCGATCTGCGTCGGATGAATGGATTTAATCTATGTAGTTGGAATATCTTCCACATCGACCACTCTAGTCATTTCTTCCAGTGGTCTATTAGTGCTTTGGATTCTTCGTGCGAATTGACTAGGTCCTCTAAACTTTGTTGGTGCCATTTTCTTGTCTTTGAGAAAAATATGGTGTAGATATTGGTTGGGTTCTTCAAAAATTCTCACTTACTCACACCCTATTTAATTTGTCTCTCCTTTTCTCAAAAATCACAAGTGTTTTTCCTTTTCCATGTTTTTCCCCTTTTAGAGTCTTTGTCATAAATTCTCTCACGCGCCCTTTCTTTTACATTCACCAGTTTTTCACTTTTTCAGTCATTTTTCGTCCCATCACACAGTGTTTACTTTTCTTGCGTGCAGTATTATGAATTCTGTCACACCCATTTACTATTTGTTGCACGCTATCATCGTCAACTATCTGTCTACCATGTATTCCTCTAACTACTTATTTTTGGATTTTTCTTCATGTTTCTACTTTTTTCTTCTTTTTCTTCTTTTTCTTCTCTTTTTCTTCTTTTTTTCCTACTACATACACTATGTACACTTCTTATTTCTGTGTTGTAATCACTGAGGATTGGTAGGTCGACTATCGCTATACAGTTTCAGTCGACTACCATTCACCATTCCTGGCATTTCCTTACCTGTTGAGTCCTTCAGTTGTACAGCACCTCCATCTATGAAAGATTTTATCTCATATGGCCCTAGCCAATGCATTTTGAACTTCCATGTGTGTTGCAAGTATTTACTATCATAAAGGAGAACCAGATCTCCTACATTTAAGTTCTTCTTCTTAATATGCATGTCATGCCAGGATTTATCCTTGGCTTTATGCACCTCCTGATGGAAACCAACTATGATTACTCTGTCTTCTAGTTCCATAAATTTAGCTAATATTTCATGTGTTGCACCTCTTTCTGTCATGTTTGTAATAGTTGCAATGCACAAAATTGGTATCAAATAATCCAAAGGAACTACTACTTCCTGTCCATACACCAATCTAAAAGGTGTTTTCCCTGTTATCTTCTTTCATGTAGTTCTATAAGCCCATAACACCACTGGTACCTTCAAATCCAAGTCATCCATGTTTATATTACAAATATTGGTCAAGGCAATCTCCAATATCTTATTGAATGCTTCTATTGTTCCATTTTCCCAAGGATGATAAGGAGTTCTCCTCTGATTATGTATCTCAAATTATTCTAACATTTCCTGGATTGTATTGTTGATCAAGTGAGTCCCCTGATCACTCATAAATATTCTTGGACATCCAAACCTTGTAACTACATGTTCAACAAAAAATGCACTGCAATCCTTCACTATTGTTGCTTCAGCCCATCAGGTCAAGTATTTTGTAGTTGTAATAATATATCTAGCTCCTAATCGTCTTGTTGGTGGATTAATTGGACCTACAGGGTCTACTACCCACTTATTAAACAATTTCAAAGTTACATGGAGTCTCAATGGCATCTCATTCCTCCTAAATGGCTTTCCAACTCTCTGACAGACATCACAATGCTGGCAATACTCCTTTAAATCCTTGTGAACTTCTTTCCATCATAATCATGTTCGCAATACCTTCTGCGCAGTGGATTTCCTTGCATAGTGTCCTCTAGCAATCCCTTTATGTGCTTCTGCTAAAATAATAGGTCTTTCATGCTCCATAACACATCTCCTGGAAAAAAAAATTGCTCCAAGCGTATACAAGTGACCTATAATCAATTGGTAGTATGCAGCTCTGACCACCAAATATTTCTTTTGCGTAGTAGTAAATTCCTTTGGTGCAAATCCTGTACTCAAAAACTCAATAATGTCAACGAAATACTCATCATCTATATGTACTGAAAACAATTGTGCATCCGGGAATTTGTCCTCCAAGTTATTGGGTTCTTCTCCATTAGTTATCTTTGACAGATGATTTGGCCCTACATTCAATCTTTCAAGCTTCACAATAACTTAAAATTCAAACTCTTGGAAAAAAAGTAGCCATATGCATATTCTTCCCCCCAACACTGGCTTATTAACTAAATATATGAGAGAAAAATGATCTATAAACATATTGAAATGTTTCCCTAACAAGTAATGTATGTATTTCTGTAATGGATATACCATAGGTAATCCTTCCCTTTATGTATTATTGTAGTTATGTTATGAAGTTGCTAACTTTCTTCTTGCAAATTATATAGGGTGATCTATATCACCTTCTCCTAGATGTGTCAATTCGGCTCCTAATGCTATTGCAAATGCATCCACATGCACATTGATCCAGGTGGATATTGGTGGCCACCCACCTATTCCAATCGGCTCCTCTTGTCTATTTTTAGTCCAGCACGTTCTTCTGTACTTCTTTGTAATTGTGGGTTCTACACTTCTAGCGTTGTATGAAGCCCTACACATCTTCCAGGTGGATACTGGTGGCCTCTCACCTAATCCAATTGGATTTTTTTGTATTTTTTCATGTCAGTACATCTTGTTGTACTTCCACGGCCGTTTTGGAGCCCTAAACATTGTTTTTTTGGCTCGCCACAGTCAAACTATGTAGCCAAAAAAATATTGTTTAGGGCTCCAAAACAGCCCTGGAAGTACAGCAAGACGTGTTGACATGAAAAAATACAAAATAATCCAGTTGGATTAGGTGAGAGGCCACCATTATCCACCTGGAATATGTGTAGGGCTTCAGACAGCCCCAGAAGTGTAGAACCCACAATTACAAAGAAGTACAGAAGAACGTGTTGAACTAAAAATGAACTAGATGAGCCAATTGGAATAGGTGGGTGGCCACCAATATCCACCTGGATCAGTTGGATTCCTCATTTCTCAGTTGAATCTGAGAACTACAAGATGGGTCTTGTAATAGAGAGTTGGGTCTCTCATAATTGTTTGAAGATGAAGATTGATCTTATGTATTCATTCAAGTTAAATAAATAAATAAAATATTTATTCTTTTATATATTGGTTGAGAAATTGAAATAAATATATTGTTATTACCTTTGGCATATTGGTTGAGAAATTGAAATAAATATATTGTTCAATTAATTTATGAAAAGTGAAAATTGTCCAACGCTTTGTGACACTGAAGTCACACCCCCCCCTCTAAGTTTCAAGTGTACATTTCAACAATTGGTATCGGAGAAATGCGCTCTCCAACATAGTTTTAACATTGGAAGGTAGATTCTCAAGAAATGGGTGGAAAAATTGTTATCTCCACAAATGAAGCTCCCTATTTGATGGAATAGATTATTCTTCATGGAGGGAAAATATGAAAGATATATGAATTCAAGAGGACCTAGAGTTTGGGATTTGATAGTAAGTAAGCCCTGGCATTTGACTACTTCAAAGAGAAAACCAAAACTCAGAAAGGAAGCAAGGAGAAATAATTCATTATCCTTAAAAGCAATCTAGGATGGATTGGTCGACCAAGTCAAAGAAAAAGATGAGGCACTACAAATCAAGAAGAATTATGGCTCTAGCTAGAAAATTGTTATCGGAATGAAGCACAAGAAGAAGAGAAATCCTATCGCAAAGTAAGGAACACTAATTTCTGATAAAGAGGATCTATACCTATCAAGAGGATTCATATCAGAATAAAGAAAAAAAATCAAAATAAGATAATTCTTATCCAAATAAGGAACAAGATAAAGAAAAGGAGAATTACAATCGGATTGAAGAACAAAATATAGAGAAAGATATTTCTAATCAGAATGAAATGCAACATTTGATGCAAACCTCAATAAGAAATGAAGAACACAACCTCATCAAGGAATTGAGACATACCTCAATAATCACTAAAGAAAAATTACATAATCTTAAGATTGATGTTACAATTGCAATAGAAGAGATTAGTATGGAACCAGGAAATGGTATACATATTAAATTTCATATGGAGCCTATTGACAATATTGAATACACAACTATGTTCACTCTAGAAGAGTTGGAGAAACTTCAACAGAAATATATGTTGCTACTTCGATGGTTAGATCAATCTAGCCATGAAGAGTTTGAACAGATAGTTCAGCTATAAGACAAAGAAAAATAGATTAGAAGATTGAAGATTGAAGTTGATCATCTGATAAAGGAAATAGAAGAGTTGAAAAAGCATGATAGCAAAAGAAAAGAAGCACTAAAAGAAACAGAATAATTATTTAACAGCCTAAAGACTCAACTTGAGGAAACTAAAGAAAGTGAAGAAGACCTAAAGATCCAGTTAACTAAAAAGGAAGAATCATGCCAAATGTTGGAATTGGAAGCCATCAACCTCAAAAGGATTCAACTAAAAAACAAAGAAGAAATCAAAAGATTGAAAACTAAAAATTTTTATCTAACAAAAGATATGGAAGAGTTGAAGACATATGACAAAACTAAAAAATGCAAAGAATTCTTGGATGAGACAGAAGAAATAGTCATCGATCTAAAGACTCAACTTGAACATGCTAAGGAAATGGAAGAATCCTTGGAGATTCAGTTGACTAAAAAGGAAGAGACATGTCACATGTTGAAATCAGAAATAGTCAATCTCAAAAAGATGATTGAAAAGACAAATAAAACTGTCAATTTCCAGAATAGCTCAGTTATCCTAGATAAGATTTGGAACTGTCAAAGATCGTTTGATGACAAAACTGATCTTGGATACAATAAAAAAGAATACAATGGCAAGTGGAGCACCATTTACAAACATGAGAAAGAATCATCCTTCTCAAAAAGAAAAGGTGCAATTATAAAGAAATTACAAGTCATGAACTTTGTTAAGTAAGGAAGCTAAAGAAGTAAAAAGGAAGAAGAAAATCAAAAGACAGATCTCTCAAGCCAAAACAAATTCAAGAATGGAAACACCTTCAATGGCTATTTCTTTTCTTGTCATAACTTTGGTCATAATGCAATGGACTACAAGAAACTAGAGAAAGGATATACAGGAAAATCCAAAAACTCAATTAGATGTTGGAGATGCAGTTTTGTTGGGCACACAGCAAAATTTTGTCATACAATGGGATGTTACAACTGTGATAGGTTTGGGCACAAATCCCAAAGTTGCAGGAGTTCAAGAATTCAATCCTTAAATAAGTCATTCAAGTCAAGGAGAAAACCTAATAAAATTTGGAAGAAGAAAGGAGATTACAAATCTCCAAAAACACAATTAGAAAGAAAAGGTCCAAAAAGAAGAATATCTCATAGAAAGATATGGAGAAGAAAATCTGAAGGAGAAAGCAAGAAAGATGATCTTGCACCTAAAAATGAAGAAATTTATAACAAGAAAATGATGAGTGAAATTCCTGATAAGGAATGTGAAATTTAATATGAAATAGATCAAGCTCAAGAAAGGGAAGTCCATATAGAAGAATATAACACAATCCTGATGATGTCATAATCCTTTAGCCAAAGAAATAAAAATCCACAAATATATGAACTCGTTTTTGTTTTACAGATATGTTGCCCTCAATGACAAAGGGGGAGATTGTTGGCATTGTTGGTTATGTGTTGTCATTGATGGAAACATGAATCAATCATGAACAAAGTTATAAAACATGAGTCAAACATGTACAGTAATCAGAGAAAATGGAAGATCACCTAGTGGCAGAAGCAATTCATGATCACTGTTGATCGCGATAAGATCAATAATGATCCTATGATTCTAAAGTTCAAGAGAGGTATCATGCATAGCATCCATTTACAGAAGGAATAATGAAGTACAATAAATTAAGAGCTCGGGAGGGTTAGTGACTGAAGATCAGTGCATAAATGAATGCACAAACAATTATTAAAAAGCTCAGGATAAATAGAAATGAAACATATCAAAAGCAAGAAACGTTAATCAAATCTCAAAAGAGAAAGCACATTGCAGTAACGCGATAGGGATCGAATTCCCAACAGATCAACAACCTTTGTTCAGTTGGAATTCAAGTATAAAACCAAAAGCTCATAAGAGATGACGCACAGTATGCTCAGAAGAGATGACACACATGAGCCGTCCATTATCATTTTTGGATAGTCTAGGACCGTCAGACTGAGGGGGAGTCAGAGGTTGGGAAGAATTAGATCTCAACCGATAGATCTAAAGCAGGAGCTTTGGGAGGTTTCCCAGCTGTTAAGATCAAGGAGGGACTTCAGATGAAATATCAACCATCTGATCAAGTTTAGTAGAAGGACAATGTAAGCCACAAATATCTCGAGTCTCGGATTAAATGAACTAATGACAACCGTAGATATGGAGTGAGAATAATGGAACCATCAGATCAGGGTTATGTAGAATCATTCAACTCCGGTGATTACCACTCCGGAGAAAAGAAGCCAAGAAAAACCAAGATTACCTGAAGGCCAAAGTTAACACTAATCATTGATCTAATTCAGGAGCATTCTCGGTCGTTGATCAAGTATAGTGGAAAGCGTAAATCATGAAGTAACGCTAATTGTTGATCTACTTCAGGAGCATTCTCAACTGTTGATCAAGCATAGTGGAAGGATAGTGTAAGTGGAGGTGTTAACCGACAGCAAGCGATCACCAACATTTTATGACTTATTTCGGTAGGTTATCACTCCGGAGGAATTGAACTACCTCGAAGTTCTAGTAACCCGGAGTCTCGGAGAGTCCCTTTTGTAATTTCGGCCAGTTGAATCATCAATGCAACCAATTGTGTATGAACTTATGTCATTCCTCGACTATCTCGTACCGGAGATGACTCTAATTTCATTGCAATTTCTAGTGCCTCGGGTTGCGACGCAACCTTCTGTTGAATTAATGGCATGTGAATGTGTTGTAGAAGCCCTATAATAAACCATTCTTGATGATGTTGATCTGGGATCTAGAAAGTCAGTCTACCCATCACATCCTTAAATATCTAATCAATATTTCATACCGACTCTATTTGTACCTATTTAATCTCCTTCAATTTTGTGATGTACTACGACTCTGACTTTGGCTTCTTGAACTCTTTTAGCATTGCTTGCCTTATCTCGACCAAACTCTTGGCATGTCCTCCAAGCATGATATTATGAAATGTCATATACCATACTAGCGCACGACCTCTAAATGTTTTCACTAACTTCACAATCTTTACAGCCTCATCATGTGCATTCTTAGTAGCCCAAATTGTTTCATAGATAAACATATGTTTTGTATCCTCTAACCCCACTCCCTGAAACTCAGGAAGTTTAAGAGTATTATCTACTCCTGCCATGTTGCTTTATGTAGTCCCTCCTCTTGGTGATGCTGGTTGACTTTGATTCTGACTTTGAATATGCACACTACTTCCATTATTTTGACTACTACTACTCTGTCCTCCTTGGCCAACTACGATGGTTTTTGAAAAGTCTTCAACTGTTATCTCTTATTGTGGTGACGCACACAAATTCAAGGATTCGACATAGGACTCAGTGTGAGTAGGACTTAATGACTCTTTTATTACTGGACTGGACTAGAACTCCTCTTTTTCCCCTCGTATATATGGTATCTACACGATTCAGACTATTGTGTAAGGTTCTCTCCCCTCTAGATCACTATGTGGCTCTCCTTTCCCAACCCTAGTCGTTCACCTCTTATACCTCCTTCCTTTGCGCAATACTCCAAACTCGTATTATTTCTCTAGTATACCCTCTTCTTGCATCCTTAGCCCCCTCTTTCCCTCTTCATTGCTTCCTTCATTCTCTCTTGTTCTCAGACCATCCTCTTATCATCCCCCATTTATGTATGTGTGTGAACCCCTTTAGTCGTCGGACTCCATTTTCATCACATACTTGTCACACGATATCATTTTTATCCACGTACCTAATGATTTCAAAAACTTCCCGCACGAACCTTTGAAAAAATCCCTTTCTGCAACATTGTATGACTGAATGCAATCTACTGCAAACTCTGTAATATATCCTCCTAATATGCTATCCAACCAAAAATCCACTGCATGAGTAGTTGGGTTACTGACATAATTCATTTTTATTACCAATTCAGGAGTGCAATGACTCGACGGTGTTTCCATGGACCTTCCAATTTTCTCCACTAATATTTATAGTCGCTCAGTCATAATAATTGGAAATTCGCCAAAGAAAATTTCATGCAGATCTGTGTACACATACCTTTGCATCCATTGCTTGTCACTCATCTGAGAATTCATGTTTTCTTGTCATGCAAACTCTCGTTCCTTTCTTTCCAACCACTTTGTGATCTCCTTCTTAGTCGACCTCCAAAACATTTCCTTAATCGCGAATTCTCGGTCCCGATAATGGAACCATTTGTTGGTGTTGTGTGCGGGTTTTAATACCCTAGGTTTGAGTTATATTTTACTAACAAAACCCACCAGACATTGGTCCTTTCGACATCACATGCTTGCACAGTTGAAGTCTCACCCGAGGTATCTCTTGGGACTGCAAGAACCAAGATTCTGCAGTATTGAGGGAATGGGAGGTGGTTATCATGTTCATCCTTCTTTATAGTTTTTGTGCATGAGATTTTATCCTTGTTCCTTATTAACTACTAAGTGATTCATATTCATACTATCATGTTATTCCAGATTCATATACATTTCATTGTTGTAACATTTATGAATATTTCTCCATGTTTAACCATAAGACAAATCTATTTATGATGCATTCAGACAGAATTCATAAGCAAACATATAACAGACAGACAACACAAGATTTGGTATCATCTCTTTGGCATTCCTTTATTGTTTCTTCTCATCAATTGATTATTTCATTCAAGAACTATGGAACCCAATCATGTAGAGGAACCAAAGTTGAACCAACCATATTGAGGAACCCCTATTCTCCCAACCCATTACATATTTATACAGAAATTTAGGGCTAAAAACCCTAATCTATTCATCCCAAAAATACACCATTATAATGCATAATTCCCTTAGATAATTGGTTGTTCATGTTGTTTTTCTCTTTGCGTGTTGCTTTTATGTTGTTCTTCTATTTCTGGAATGTCAAGCTGTCATGCTTTATTATCTCACTTTCTTACTTTATCAATTGTCGGCTTTATTCTTTTGTCTGTGCATTGTCTTCCTCCTGCGTAATTTCCTCCTTTTGTGCATTGTCCTCCTGGATTCTCCTTATTTGTGTGCTCCCTAGATTTCCTTCTTCTTCCACACACTTTTCCTATACATACGATTTTTCCCCAAAACCGTATCAAAACTGCAAAATTGTTTCCAAAGTTGCATGTCCAACATGCCCCCAACACTCACCTCTGGCTCGTCCCGATCCACTTAGGCATGTTGCCTGCTCTTCCATGCTGAAATGAAGTTTTGAGAGGAAACCTTTGCTACCTCTACCTCTTTTATGATTGTGGCCTTTGTTTCTGCTATCTCCTCTGCCCCCTGCAAAGTCAAGTTTGTAAGTTTGTCCTCTGCTTCAATCGTTTCTTGCTTGACCTTACCCTGCACAGTGGCCAACTCTCCAATTACCCTCATTTCCTCTTCCTGAATTCGTCCCAGTCTTTGTTGAAGGATATTTTGTTGATCCCTCATATTCTCTACCTCCATGTATGACTTCCTATGCACTAAAATGGTTGTCATCCGCTCTACTAGTGGAAGTGTTGTTATCTTCTGTGAAGCCTGATGTGTTGTTTCTTGCGNCAGTCTTTGTTGAAGGATATTTTGTTGATCCCTCATATTCTCTACCTCCATGTATGACTTCCTATGCACTAAAATGGTTGTCATCCGCTCTACTAGTGGAAGTGTTGTTATCTTCTGTGAAGCCTGATGTGTTGTTTCTTGCGTTTCTCTTAAGCATGTTTCCATAGCCTTCATCTATGGGTCTTCTACCAACTTGGTCCATATTTGCGTGCTCTCCTCATAGTGCTTGGCACATTCTCCTTCTACTTTCTTAAGGTTGGCAATTGTTGTCATTGCCATCCTCTCCTTGCCGATCCTCCTGCACAATTTTTATTTGATGGTACCCATAGAATCCATCTGTGAAAGAATAAGTCTCATGTACTCCTACATTATCCAATACCTCATCTATGAATGGTGTTGGAAATGGATCATGTAAACACGCATCATTCATCTTCCTCAGATCCACGCAGATCCTGATCCCTCATGTATTTTTGAGCTGCACTATCATTGGACTGATCCATTGAGAATCCTCTATCGGTTCAATAATTCATGCATCCAACATCCTGTCTAGTTCAGCTTTCACCTTCTCTTTGTACTTTGGATTTAACCTATAAGGCCTTTGGCGCACTTGCTTAGCACCTGGTTTCAGTGGAATCTTCATCTCACCTAAGTCTCTCGCTATCCCCTTCATCTTTGAAAATGTTGTTGGGAATAGGCCTTGGTATTCTCATAGTAAGTCTGCAATATTCCCTACTGTCTCATCACTCCAATAATCTCCTATCTGTGCAAACTTGGTATTTTCTGTTGTCCCAATCTTTACCTTTCGTGTCTTTATCAGTTGTGTGTATGCAACAGACTCAAGATCTATCCCTTCTAATTCTCGTTCTCCCTCCATTGTTTCTTCTTACTAGAAAATCTTACTTCGAATAGCCTGTAATGTTGCATATATTGATGGAGTTTCATGTATGAATGTGAACGTAACTCTGACCTCCGGATCAATTCTTCCCATCGTGTCATCTCCCTGCGCATTTCCAATTCCAAATACCGGATCTTCAGAATTGTGTCCAGTGTGTGTATAAATTTGTGCATCCATTCTATCTCTGGTATTGAACTCCATAAAACCCTACACTGCTCAACATGGCCTGCTGGGTCACTCTCTCCTATATACGTATGCGCAATGTCTTTTTTCTTAGTACCAAACCTTATTTGCACAAGTCTCTTACGTTGTGACCAATATTTTATCCCTTCTCTATGTTCAGCCCACCATCTAGTTGGAGTTTCTTTTAGTGCAACAACAAGTGATAACATCCTTTGTTGTTTGGGTTCCTACAATTCAAATTTATTTACAAACATGCTTATATCAGTTCATCTGTCATACCCGGTTGAATCCTACAACTTTGTTCCAATCTAACACAAGGATCGGTTTATGCGTGCACATCATCTAGTTGTCACTTCATGCATCCTATGTTGTCAATGATCTAGACCTGCTTCTGAATTTGATGTGCATGAATTAATACTTCTCCAACTCAGTGTACCATCTATTGTTGGGTTGACATAATCCTCCATCCATGCAGTCATGTTATAAGTTGTCAATTTTGTTCCCTCTTGTTGTCTCTATGTATCTCTTTCCTTCTGATGGGTCTAAGGATGCAGTAACTTTCAAATATCCAACCTCAAATATCATCTCCCTCCTTTTCAAGTTAATAATTTCCTGGTTATCAAAATCCCATTCCAGTCCCATCATTGTTGGATATGGTTGAATTTCGTCCATGATCTCAATAACTTCAAACTTTTCCATGTTGTGCACCCCATCTATGTTCACAGGTACTCCTGTCAAATGACCAATCAAGACTATTTTGTGTTGATTTGCGAGACTTAACCAAAAAGGAGACCATACTAACTTGGGTTTTCCCATCATCTCCAATGTCTGCTTAGGTAAAATATTCACGTTGGATCCCAATTCCAAGATGACATTATCCACATCGTACTCCCCAATCTGTGCACTGAATCTAAATTCTCCATTGGTTCTCTTCCTGTGTAGTACCTAGTTTACCATCCTTTGTGCGACAGGAGTTTCCCTTCCTCATGTGAAGTTATCAATCATGACATATAGTGTACTCACTGCAGTTTCATCCTTCATTAGTTCTACAAAACTCCTCAAGAATTATGTTAGTGTGCTTACCTTTCCAGTTGGCTTCTCTGGCACAACGCAATATTCTATATGAGGCACAGATGATGTTGATGATCCCCAATCCTTTCCAAGTACTTTTTTTCTCGCTCTCTGATATGTCTCATTTTCCTGTTGAGGATCAAAATTTGGCATATTCCCTATTGACTTCCTTAATCATTGCTCATTATGCTTTCCTCCATTTGTCATATCAACACATGTTCTATCTCCTTTGCACGTAACAACTACTATTCTTGGTCCTTCATTCTGTTTTTCAGCCAATATCTTCTGCACATTCTGATTTTGATTCTTGTTTTGGTTACCTTTGGCATGCCATTTCGCAAATAGTTGAGGACAATCTTATGTCGCATGATCCAATGCTCTACAGTATGTGCACGTTGTACAAGGATTCGGGCAGTCACGAGCCAAGTGTCTCAGTTGATTACATTTATAACATATCATCGGTCCTCTTCCTCCTCTATCAAAATTTCCTTTGCCTCGACCTCTACAAAAGTTTCCTATGTTCCCTTGATTGAAACCTCTTTGATTGTTATATTGCATACCACCCCCTTCTGCTGTAACATTATCCTCCTTAATCATGTACATATATGATGTTCGTTCCCTCATCAATTCGAATGCGTGGAAATTCTTCTCTTCATGTCCCACAGGCTTGCAAAACAAGTTCCTTGGTGTACTCTGATACTTTTGTAGTAATGGACACTCAGTGGGATGATGGCCCCATTTCTTACATATCTTGCAGTATCTCTCATGTTCTAGTATCTATCAAAGCATATCTTTCAAACATGAATATGATTATATTTGTTATCTTGTTATGCACATGGATCCATTGGAAATACTCCTGCACTTGAGAAAATGTTTTCTTTTTTCAAGTAAAGTAGGATAGTGTAGATGAATAAAATAAAATAGTAAATATAAAAATAATTCCAATTGTGAAAATGAGGTTACTGGCACAACTGGACATGAGTTTTTCTTGAAAACCAGGCAACTAGAGAGAAAAATTCTCAATAAGGTTATGCATGTTGGTTCTATCTTGTATTATGTTTTTTCAAAATCATTTGTGCTCGTGTCAGATGATATGGGATTCCTTAAGGCTCACCTTCTAGAAAATCTTGTCCCATCGGCTCCAACACATCATCTAGGAATGATATTAGAGATGTTTATAGTACCTCGAGACTTGCATACATCAATAGTAAGCCTCCTTGTTGTCAACTATGGGAATTCCTCATTGTCTCTTGATTGACAAATCTTGCAAGTAACTCGACTTCAACACATTCATTTGTACCTAGCAATATGTACTAGGGCACCTTGACACTCATTGAAATTAATGGTGAGTTGTCTCGCACTGGTTAATAACATCCATTAATGGTCGGTAATCTAACAAATTCTCTTTATGTTCGACTTCAGTAAAATTTATTCACATAGATAAAATTGTGCTAAGATGTGGGTTTATGGTGAAGACTATCTGGTACGTGATTCTAACAAGAGTTTATAGTTTCTGGAAGTGTGAAAATAAAAAGGGGATGTCATTCTTGTTGCAATATCTTTCCTACAGCAGAATCAGTCTCCACCACCAGTTTATTGTCCTTTGATTTTAGTTTGCAGCCTACATTTTACCAAGAATAAGTTCAAAATTTTCAGAATTTCCAGAAATTGTAGGTTTTCAAGCATACATAAAGATCAACCACATTCCTTCAATAAGCATCAATACTCTTTGAAAACACTAAAATTTGTTCCATTAGTTTCAACCTTCTCTGTAGCAACAATTTTTCATCTCCTTAATGATCTTCATTCTTCTGGTACCAAAACTACATAGTGGATATTGGAAAATCTATAGATGAAATTTTTGTATTTTTTATAGTTTGAATGAGTCTAGATAACATCAAGTATTATTTTGTCAGTATCCAAGTGGTCCAAAAATCGTGTTGCAAGTTCATATGCACCTCATACAGATTTGATTAGTCCTAAAAGTCCAAACATATACATTAAATCTCTCTTCAACAGTAGTGATCAAAAATTTTCATATGATCATCTTTTACAGTGGTCTTCAAAGTTCCAATACTCCTACACACGGCTCAAATCCAAAATTTCATGTTTGTACGTATGAATGATTGAGAAAAGTTGAGATAAGAATGTTTTTTTTTAATCCTTCTAATTTATTAAGGATAAAGGAAATTCATTATAACACAAATACTCTTAGCTTGTTCTTTCCCATCCTATGTTTTAGCCTATTCCTATACTAATAATTATTTCATGCCTCATCATTTACCATCCTATATCCTTATTTGATTTCAGTTCAATCCTATTGATCATACTTCATCCATGCATCGTTTACCTTGTTACCGCAAACACATTCCTACCCATTATCCATTATTATTTCATTATTATCCATTAAAACCATGACTCAATCCTTAAATCCATTTAGTGCATTCAATGATTTGTCTTTGGCCATGATTCTAATACTCATTTTGAAACACTGTAATGGATTCCAAACAAGTTTTATGAGTATTTGGTTGTAATCCATTAAGCCACGATCTATCTATCCATACGACCGATGTGATTTCCATTGTTAATACTCATTTTGAATCATTGTAAAGGATTCGAAATGAGTTACATAACCCGACGTATTCAAAGTCATTCAACATTATAACCATTGTATACCTCACCTCAAACCTGCCAACTGATAATTATGAAGTGTAAAGACTAAGGTTCCATAACTCTGTTCATTTCCTGTGTGAGTAAGGATGGTGATTGACAAACATGAGCCTATGTCAATTCAAGTTCTAGAAAGGCTTCATGAATACCATGCATGCAGAGCTATGTTCAGGGTCACAGGGTGACACTATTTCTTTGAAAAAATCCAGGGATAATATGACCAAGTCACATTGAAATTCACAGAAGGTTTCGATGGTAAAATCGTCTACATTGGCGAGATCTAATGATGATTGTATTAGAGAAAACAATGGCGCATGAGACTGGTTTGCCTCGAATTGGAGAGAAATGAGTTTGTCAAACCAATTGTTGAAAATGATAAGGACTGAGGTGAATATCGTTATAATGAAGGTAATTATGAAGACCTCGGCTCCCATGGAACCAAGGACTTCATCTCCCATACAAGAAAGCGGACAAAAAAGAAAAATTATGAAGAAAATTCTAGCAGTCGAACCTCCATCAATAACACCCATGGGTCGAAGGGTCACAAGAAACATGACAAAAGAGAGGGAATGAATTGCTCAGACCTCATCCCTTGTTCCTCAAAATCATTTTAGAAGTCAAGATCCCATTGACATAAAACTTGAAGTGGAAAATACAAAGGAAACTGCAAATGTCTCCAAAACTTCCAAGAAGAAGAATACCAAAAACTCAGACACTCGGAGTTCTTTACCCTCTATGACAGATGGCAGAGAGTCTATGATCCAGGTGGATATCAGTGGCCACCCACCTTTTCCAGCTGGCTCAAAACAGCTTTCTGGCAATTTTGGTAATTTACTATTTTTAGCAGTTTTTTGGGTCCTGAACTTTCGGAGCTGTTTTGAGGCCCTAAACGATGTTTTTTTGGGTATCTTCCAATCAAAAATATTCTTCATGAGATTTTTGTCAATAGTTGTAGTCCTCGGATAGATATTTCCAACGGGCTATCGTACGCCTAAAACGGATATCGTATGCAAAAGTTACGACCCCGGGAAGTTGATGTACTAACTTACCCAAACGGGGCCCACATGACTTTTGGCGCTTCATCTCCTAGGGTTAGGTTTTTGGATGTCTAGGGTTTTTGACACTCCTGTTTATTTTAAAAATTCCTTCAAAGCCTCATTGTAATCATCTTCTTGCGAATGAGCGCAGTCGTCACATCTCTTCTCAAGGATAAGCCGCCACCATTCCAACAAGCTTGTTTTCCGCTACATTTTACAGTTTCAGCTTATTTCCTTGTTTAGTAGAAAACCAGTTTTACTGTATCTCTGTTATTCTGTGTTAAGCATCTGTTAATAATCTGTAGTCATTTCGTTATGCTCATAAAATCCGAATCAGTCTACTACACCAGTTGAATTTGATTTATCACCAATTGAACCTCCATTTGATGATATCATGCATGAAGCATCCAATCCATAGGTAGTATCTTCAAATATTGTTAATAATACAAAAATTGTTAAATTAAAGAAGAAGAATCGAGAAAATAGGAAATTGAAGAAAGAATTGAAAGAGTTCATCATTCTGAATAGATATATAAAAGGTGAAAATGAGCAATTGAAGACAGGAAGTCAAAAGCTCCAGGTAGAGAATGAGAAGCTAAGTTATGAGACAAAGGAATTGTGTAAGAAGCTCATTGATTCTAGTCAACTATTGAAGAAAATACATGGTGGACGAAGAACCAGAGGAGGAGCTAATATTAATATTTTAATTGATGTCGTTGGTCTTTCTTAGAGATATGTGGAATCACTTTAGTATTGTTCAGTTTTGAAGCTATCAGTGAAGCTATTTGCATGAGGACATGAAAACACATAGGCTTGGGGGAGATGTTGGCCCATTGTTTCGACACTTTTTACATGAGTCACTTGGATTTTTTTATTGTCTTTACCTCATCTATATACTTGGTTATTGCCCTTACTACCATATTTCCTTATGTTTTTAAAGCCAAATTCCTTTAACAAGCTCTAAGAGGTAAATGTTGTGTATTTTTATGATTTCTTATGTATTTAGTAGATTAGATTGGGTTTCTAGAACATATCTTGCTAATGATGACTTTTCTCAGTTCACTTCTGGTACCTGCAGTTCACTTATGGTACCCGATATCATTTGTTTGCATACTTCTACATCCCCAACTGAAAATAAAACATATGGGTTTTGAAGGTGACCAATCCAAGATGGTTTTGTGTTGTTCAGTTCACAGCGAGATCACATGTGTAAGCCTCCAGCTCGTGGTCAAAGATCAGGTCAAATTTAGCAGCAATTTCCAAGCAATGATATTCAAACACAATTTCCTGGCCGATGAGGACAAATTTGGGTATTCTGGAACATGGGTTGTGTGCAAGACACGATAATTTGAGCATTTTGTGGGAAGATTTCTTAGAAAGTGAAAGATCTAGGAGATAGGGGTGATTCTCCAAAACATGTTTACCTAGATGTGTTGTTGCGGTCGAATTTGCCAAACATTCACTCAAATGGAATGCCCAGTCAGCTAGGAGATTGGATCGAACTATTTTCCAATTGATTGGTTATAAGAGAATGATATGTAATCAATCTTGGCTTATCTTTTGAACCAATATCCACTAAATCTGAATTTGCTATTATCTTTTATTTTATTCCTGAACCAAGAATTTCATCAATTGGCGAAACGATTTTATCCTCCCAATCACTCCTCTCATTATAAAAGAAAGACCATGCATATGATAAGGGGGGACTAATATAGCTTCTATATGTTGTGAACATTGTAACTGTTGAACCATATTATTTTCCATCAATTCAAAGGTGAGGAGATGATGTTTTGAGACCATTTTGTGTGGCATAATCCGTCTTTGATTCCATAGTTTCTCCACAGCATGAAGCCAGTTGGGAGGGCCCACCAATTCGGTCAATGTTGCAATTTATTCCTATTGCATTATATTAGCTAAGCATGACCTATTTATATTTTATTTCTAATTTAGTAGTAGATCTGATTAACATAATGTTGTAGCTATTGTTCATTTATTTTGCAACTTGTGTTGAATGTTTTTGTTCTCATTGTTCACAAATAAAGTCCCCCATTGAAGGTCATAGAACAAGACAAACTTTCTCTTGAATTGTAGGAACACTTGGATTTGATCTAAGTGAAAGAATGTGATGGGTGCCATTAGAATAACTCTGCCATCATCAACCCAGTGTACCAAGACACCTCTGTGGAATTTACAACAGATTGTTTCCTTTATTCATTGCTTGTATTTTCACAGTGTGTATTCCTTTGAAGAAAATAAACGTCTCCATTGAAGGTTGAATGATATATTGAGTTTTCCCATTCCATTGTATGAACACTTGAATTAGTAATAGTGAAATATTTGCAACCAGTGCCATTAAGAAAACCATGTGTTGTCAATCCTATAATGAGGGATCTTCTATAAAGTATTAATGCAGGAAGTAGCTTGATTTTCTTTCAAATATTCATTCATGTGTTTTCAATTGAATTTAGAAAGATAAGTTTCATTGAACAGTGGAGACAAGATTTGCTTCATGAACAAGTACAGGAACATTTAGGGCATTGCTTAACTGAAAGACTTTATTGCATGCCCAACAAAGCACTTCTTCTATTTACCATCGAATGAAATTCTATAATTATGTATTTAGTTTACTTGATTTTGATTTCAATGTAGGTTTTGAAGTAGTTGCCAACATCTCTTCATTAGGATAGGTTGGCATATGCCCTAGTCCTGCAAATACAATGTTAGCATCTTGAAGTTTATGAACACCAAATTGATAGATTTAATGTCCGGGAATTATACATATAATTTGACCGACAATAATGAAGGTCCCTCACTTTGTATAACAAATAATAGCAAAGGGTGCATGCTAAATTTTGTTCATCCAGGGTTTGGAGTCTTCCGAGGTCAATTAGTGTTCTATGTTGTACACATGGATGGGGTCTTGTCTTGTGTACAATATTGATAATAATGTTGACATTATGCATAGAACCTAACTGTACAATTAGGTCAATGTTATGGTTCCCTACGTAGGTGCCATATTGTTCTTTCCAAGCATGTTTGTATCGCCATACATAATTTTCACTCTACTTGAAACCTGGTTAAACTAGATATAGCCTTGTCCATAGCAAAGAATGATTCCAATCAATTTTTATTTGGAATTATCACTTGTAAACATGATTTGTCACTTTTCCTAAGTTTTTAACTTGTGAGTGACTACATTGTTTTACTATTAAGCTCAATCATTAAGATATCTAACTAGAAAATTTATCTACTTACACGATTGTCATGAAAATTAAAAGTTTTATTTAATAACATTGTTAGATTCAAGCCCAAAGGGTTATCTTAAGTGGTTCTGAGCCAAACGTGAATCTATCCCCAGCAGAGGAGGTCAAAGGTTTGAATCTCTTGTTTCCCCTTGGGGTTAGGCCCCATAATCAAGGTTGGCGGTTTACCCCATTTACCATGCACAAAGTGGGGAAGTACTCACGGGTTTCCCGCGATGTATTCCATCGAAGAACCCAAAAAACAAAAAAAAGACATTGTTGTATTCAATGTCAATATCAATCCAATAGGTTGTGGTCTAGTAGTAAGTTATAGGGATT
>SNQJ01S0113495.1:55550-66654 GCA_010110895.2 Picea sitchensis
CAAAGTCTTTGGGGACATTGATCCTTGTTTGTTCTGGAACTATTGGAACATAAGGTCTTCGAACAACAAGTTCCTCTCTCCTACTAATATTATGCATTACTTCATTGACTGTGTTGGTTAGGATATCTAATTTCATTTATGAAGATATCGACTGTTATTTTTCTATTTTGTCTTTCATCAATGCTTCTAATTTTGTCTTTCTGTTCAACAGGTTAGCTTCCACATCAACTGCAATATTTTGCATTTCTTCAAGGGTGGTAGTGTTTCTTTCTCCTAATTGGAATGCCATCTCAGGATTGAATGCATATGGGTAATGCAAGTGAGCTGATCCTGGGGGTGGCCTTATATCAACAGGAATTGGATGATATACTTTATTGAACCTTGCTAAAAATTGAGGTATTGTCTCCCTTGGTTGTCTTTTCAAGTGGTCATATTCTTCTAGAATGAGAAAGACATTTCTCATGATCACCCATTGATCTAGGAATTTTTTTACAAACTGATGGAAATTGCTAATGCTTGCAGCTGGAAGATTCTTAAACCAATTTTTGACTTTACCTTGCAATGATAAGGCAAACATTCTGATGCAGACATCATCATCTTCTACCTCAAACAGATCAAGAAAATCCTCAAGACTTTGGATATGCTTTTCAACAGTGATATTCACATTTTCTCTATCAAACCTGGGCAGATTATTGCTATAATTGGTAAGGAGATCATGGAGAATAGGAGGCAAATCTAGGGGCTTTTATCTGTCTGAGATTTTTGCAAGTACATGAGGTAAAGCAAGGGGCTTATAAGTTGTTGGTATTTCAACAGTGGTAGGAGATAAATCATGCAATTTGTATCTCACTGGGATATCTATAGGTGTATCTGGGATGTGCACAGGTATATGAGTATATACATGATCTACAATTTGGGGCTTAGTCTCCTGAAGCTCATCAATTAGCAGGTGGTCAATGCAATCTTCAACAATGTACTTTTGATCAGGCTTAGAATAAAATAGAATATAATTACAGATAAAACCAAATATGTCTTGAATGCAATTTGGGCTTGAGTACCTGATCTTTCTAGGCTGATTGGCCATGCTTAAGGTTCTTCCTCCAGTGGAGTCTTTGAGTTGGCACTGTCTGGAGATGATTGGAGTCGCCAGGTGAATGATCTCAGCCTTCTTGTGTCTGGTCACTGTCCACCTTAGTGATCAGATCTGGAACTTGAAGTGCACTATTGGATAAATTTCCCCAGTATGGTTGCCATTATGTTATCACCCTGTAATTTCCCAGGCTGAGGAGGAAATCGGTAGAGGTAACCACAAAACCGATTTGAGTCAGGGATTTAGCCCTCCAAGACTCAGAGAGGGATCTCTCTGTCAAATTTAGATTTGTTTGGAATAGGATATTAGGATAGTTATGTAGATCATGGGTTTGTTTATGGATTTGGTATGTTTGGGAGATTGAAAACTCAAATTTTCATTGGGCCACAGGGTCTACCTTTTCTGAAAAATGGATCTATCTCAGATGTATTAGATTGTCTCCATAGGGCAGGATAGAAAGACTGTTGGATCAAATTGAATCAAATGAAAGTGAAGGAGAGGGATATAAGGGAAAGTCCATCAAGTAGACGAGCAACTAGGAATTCCTATGCTCAACTTCAGGTGAAAACATGCAGATCATTAAAAGACTAGAAACAGAGTGCAAAAATAAATTTTGTTCTTAATATTTCTTTTAATGATTAGATTAGGGAAAAACATGAATGGATCTACAGATTAAGAAAATAGTTACCCAGAGAGGAAAACATCACTAGGGAGTCTAACACAAGAATCCTGCAGATACAATTTTTATTTCTAGGAAGTCATCTGGAAAATTACAAAGTATCCCCTGTGGGGCATGAATCAAGAGATCTACAATCAAATCCTGCACATTTTACTTATTAAAATATATAAAATGAACTCTCCCCAGGCTCAGGAGGTCGAATTCAACAACCTCGGCCAAAAATAGAAATAAAATCGTTGAAAATCCTGAACTGTTCTCCATGAAAAATGGGTTGAACTGCTACAAAAAGGGGGTCAACTCAGACATATGTTTCTCCTTAAAGGTGACATATGTGTAAAAACTGAAGGATTTTATTGTAGATGAGTTTGTATGGAACAAAAACCTCCTTCGGTTTCTCCAATTTCGTCTCCATCTCGCCGAAACAACGCTCGCAAAATTAGGACTGAAACAGAAAAACTGAAAATCTAAAAAATGAGGCTGAAAGATGGCTTCGATTCTCCCAACTGGTAGTACTTGTGAAAAATATGGATGAGTTGTTTCTTATTCATATCATGTTGAACAAAAACCTCTCTCCGTTTTTTAAAATTCGTTTCCATTTGCCCGAAATCCACCTCGGAAGATGACGTGCTGAACATGCAAAAAACGATTTTTGAAAATTTTGGGAGGGCAGTTTTGGAGGGAGAATGGTTTTGGTCGGACCCCCTTGAAGTGGTAAGCGGTATTGGGGGGGGGGGTGGTCCGAGTTCACCCTAAGGTGACACCTGTCCTGGGTGGTTTTGGATATCAGACCCCCCCCCCTCTTGTTAAAGTTCGGATGGCAAAGGGGGGTCCAAGTTGATTAATGAACGTTGATTTTGGGATGTGATGTGATGTGAGGTACGTTTTTGTTTCTTGTTTTAATTTTCATTATTTTGTATTATGTTTTTTAATTTTGTTTTGTTTATTATTTTCTTTTTGTTTTATATGTTTTGTTGTTATGTTTTATTTTTGTTATTTATTATATTGTAATATTTTAATTAATTTAAATTCTAAATTGTTTATTTATATATGTTTTTTATGAAATATTTTAATATATGTTTTTAATCTTTTTATTTTTTAATTTTATAATTATCATTTAATTCCAATAAACTAACTTAACTACTAACTTAATTATTAATTAATCTAGTTATTATTTTATTTTTAATTATCCTATTAAAGTAACTTTATTAGGCCACTAACCATTTAATATTAACTTAATTATTTGTTTATTATCCTAAGTTTGTTTATTCATGTAGGGATGAGTGGCGGGCAAGATGTAGTCAACGGGACAAATGGGCAAGGGAGTGAGGGTGCAGAGGTGGATGAAGGATGTAGTAGGGCGATGAAGTATCGGGTGAAACAGATGGAGGGTAAAATGGAATCAACCGAGCCATATGTCTTCATCACGGAAGCAACGCCAAATCAGCAGCCGAAGAATCGAGTTACTTATGATTATAGGTCCCCAACACATTGAACTAGCACTAATGTTTGGTATAATGCTAAGGGTGATACTCTTTGTGTAAGGTGAATATAGAGAGATAATTATTGTCGAGGTCTTAGCACAAATCTAGTTTAATATGGGATTAGTGTTTGCATGGAGATGGTTTTTTGTGATTGTGTCTTGATTCCTAACACATTTATTGTTCTAGCATTGGCATAGAGTGTTGTGTTGAAATGTGTTGGAGTAGTCTTTTGGATTTGTGCATGGAAAAGCCATCCCCACTAAGTGAACAATGGTCCCCATTGTGTTATTGGGTGACCGAGCATACTTTGATTGTGATTTTCCAAGAGCCTGCTACTTGTCGTGAATTGTTTGCATTATTGTTTTTAGTTGAGATGATGCTCAAATTAACATCAATCAAAATTTGCAAGTGTCTATTATGATCTTGCAGTGTTTTACAAATGCAACCATTGTGGGTTTTTTATGAACTTATAGAACCCTAGAGCGTCATTTCTTGATGGAAAGGGTAACATTATGCAACTAATATTGATGCATTACATGGCATTCTCATATGAATGGTTAAACTATAAGCACATCACAAATATTCTTGGCATTGTGTCACATGTAAATATTTTCTTAGAATGGAATTTTTGAGATTAGAGTCTACATGAATGTGTCACATGTGCACAAAAATCCCATGGTGTATGCTTGTGGGTGCAACATAGTGGTCAAATTTAGGAATTTGACCATGTTTGTGGTAAGAAAATTCTTTTGGCTACCATTGTCGATGATGAAGTGAAGAGGTTATCCTTTGACACACATTTGTGAATGGAAGAGGTGTTCATTTTCTTCACTTAGATCTATCAAATTTATATATTTCATAACAAGGGCTACAATAACATGTGTATCGAGTTCATATTTGATGATTTATGAATCTTGTTGTAGTGCAATGTGCAATTTGGTGTTTATGCCATTTTGGCATTACATTCTTTGTTGGAATGTGTAGAGTAATTGTGAAAATTGCACTAGCTTCCCATTTGTTAATGTCTTTTATGATTTTGTTATGGTCTTTGATTTTGATTAGGTTGTTGTTGATCGTAATGTTGGACCTATTGATATTTTTTGCACCATAGTTCATAAGTTTCTTATGTGGGTGCTTGTTGGGTAAAGTTTTAAAGAAGACATAGAGCTTATGGGAGGACAACCAATCAAAGTTCTGACTTGCATAAGCTTGAGTATGGGAACAATTAATGTAGAAGCTTATGTACACTAACATTTGACGTGGAAATTGATCAATTGATGTATACGTCTAAGTATGGATCAAACTACTCACATAGGAGAACATCCCAAAAGAATTTGCAACAACAAAGACCTCTACATTGTGATAAAAGGCACAACATGTCATTGGATAAGTGGATGACAATTGTGAATTTTCCCAATCTTTGTAGAAGATTCTACCATTGACCTTTATAAGCTTATATATGTTTATAAGATAAGATAGTGGATTTGTAGTGTTCTATTGTCATTTGCATGTGACCTTTCTACATCACATGCAAATTGCAACATTAAACTCTAGTAAAGGTATTTTCCCTCTTATTTAAACTATTTTCATATTAAAATTGAAAACATGTGTGACAAAGCGAGGTAGGGTGGTTGCTAGAAAGTTACGACTAAGGGTTGTTTAAATTTGTACTTGACCTAATTAATAAAGACCACGTTAGCACAAAAAACTAACATTAGTAACTTAATTGCATTAACATAACTCTAGACCCCATAAAAGATTCAATCAACCAATTTAACATGAAGAGCATAGTTGCTCGATTTTAATTCTAAGTCATCATTTTGGCAATCCCTATAACTTACTACTAGACCACAACCTATTGGATTGATATTGACATTGAATACAACAATGTCTTTTTTTTGTTTTTTGGGTTCTTCGATGGAATACATCGCGGGAAACCCGTGAGTACTTCCCCACTTTGTGCATGGTAAATGGGGTAAACCGCCAACCTTGATTATGGGGCCTAACCCCAAGGGGAAACAAGAGATTCAAACCTTTGACCTCCTCTGCTGGGGATAGATTCACGTTTGGCTCAGAACCACTTAAGATAACCCTTTGGGCTTGAATCTAACAATGTTATTAAATAAAACTTTTAATTTTCATGACAATCGTGTAAGTAGATAAATTTTCTAGTTAGATATCTTAATGATTGAGCTTAATAGTAAAACAATGTAGTCACTCACAAGTTAAAAACTTAGGAAAAGTGACAAATCATGTTTACAAGTGATAATTCCAAATAAAAATTGATTGGAATCATTCTTTGCTATGGACAAGGCTATATCTAGTTTAACCAGGTTTCAAGTAGAGTGAAAATTATGTATGGCGATACAAACATGCTTGGAAAGAACAATATGGCACCTACGTAGGGAACCATAACATTGACCTAATTGTACAGTTAGGTTCTATGCATAATGTCAACATTATTATCAATATTGTACACAAGACAAGACCCCATCCATGTGTACAACATAGAACACTAATTGACCTCGGAAGACTCCAAACCCTGGATGAACAAAATTTAGCATGCACCCTTTGCTATTATTTGTTATACAAAGTGAGGGACCTTCATTATTGTCGGTCAAATTATATGTATAATTCCCGGACATTAAATCTATCAATTTGGTGTTCATAAACTTCAAGATGCTAACATTGTATTTGCAGGACTAGGGCATATGCCAACCTATCCTAATGAAGAGATGTTGGCAACTACTTCAAAACCTACATTGAAATCAAAATCAAGTAAACTAAATACATAATTATAGAATTTCATTCGATGGTAAATAGAAGAAGTGCTTTGTTGGGCATGCAATAAAGTCTTTCAGTTAAGCAATGCCCTAAATGTTCCTGTACTTGTTCATGAAGCAAATCTTGTCTCCACTGTTCAATGAAACTTATCTTTCTAAATTCAATTGAAAACACATGAATGAATATTTGAAAGAAAATCAAGCTACTTCCTGCATTAATACTTTATAGAAGATCCCTCATTATAGGATTGACAACACATGGTTTTCTTAATGGCACTGGTTGCAAATATTTCACTATTACTAATTCAAGTGTTCATACAATGGAATGGGAAAACTCAATATATCATTCAACCTTCAATGGAGACGTTTATTTTCTTCAAAGGAATACACACTGTGAAAATACAAGCAATGAATAAAGGAAACAATCTGTTGTAAATTCCACAGAGGTGTCTTGGTACACTGGGTTGATGATGGCAGAGTTATTCTAATGGCACCCATCACATTCTTTCACTTAGATCAAATCCAAGTGTTCCTACAATTCAAGAGAAAGTTTGTCTTGTTCTATGACCTTCAATGGGGGACTTTATTTGTGAACAATGAGAACAAAAACATTCAACACAAGTTGCAAAATAAATGAACAATAGCTACAACATTATGTTAATCAGATCTACTACTAAATTAGAAATAAAATATAAATAGGTCATGCTTAGCTAATATAATGCAATAGGAATAAATTGCAACATTGACCGAATTGGTGGGCCCTCCCAACTGGCTTCATGCTGTGGAGAAACTATGGAATCAAAGACGGATTATGCCACACAAAATGGTCTCAAAACATCATCTCCTCACCTTTGAATTGATGGAAAATAATATGGTTCAACAGTTACAATGTTCACAACATATAGAAGCTATATTAGTCCCCCCTTATCATATGCATGGTCTTTCTTTTATAATGAGAGGAGTGATTGGGAGGATAAAATCGTTTCGCCAATTGATGAAATTCTTGGTTCAGGAATAAAATAAAAGATAATAGCAAATTCAGATTTAGTGGATATTGGTTCAAAAGATAAGCCAAGATTGATTACATATCATTCTCTTATAACCAATCAATTGGAAAATAGTTCGATCCAATCTCCTAGCTGACTGGGCATTCCATTTGAGTGAATGTTTGGCAAATTCGACCGCAACAACACATCTAGGTAAACATGTTTTGGAGAATCACCCCTATCTCCTAGATCTTTCACTTTCTAAGAAATCTTCCCACAAAATGCTCAAATTATCGTGTCTTGCACACAACCCATGTTCCAGAATACCCAAATTTGTCCTCATCGGCCAGGAAATTGTGTTTGAATATCATTGCTTGGAAATTGCTGCTAAATTTGACCTGATCTTTGACCACGAGCTGGAGGCTTACACATGTGATCTCGCTGTGAACTGAACAACACAAAACCATCTTGGATTGGTCACCTTCAAAACCCATATGTTTTATTTTCAGTTGGGGATGTAGAAGTATGCAAACAAATGATATCGGGTACCATAAGTGAACTGCAGGTACCAGAAGTGAACTGAGAAAAGTCATCATTAGCAAGATATGTTCTAGAAACCCAATCTAATCTACTAAATACATAAGAAATCATAAAAATACACAACATTTACCTCTTAGAGCTTGTTAAAGGAATTTGGCTTTAAAAACATAAGGAAATATGGTAGTAAGGGCAATAACCAAGTATATAGATGAGGTAAAGACAATAAAAAAATCCAAGTGACTCATGTAAAAAGTGTCGAAACAATGGGCCAACATCTCCCCCAAGCCTATGTGTTTTCATGTCCTCATGCAAATAGCTTCACTGATAGCTTCAAAACTGAACAATACTAAAGTGATTCCACATATCTCTAAGAAAGACCAACGACATCAATTAAAATATTAATATTAGCTCCTCCTCTGGTTCTTCGTCCACCATGTATTTTCTTCAATAGTTGACTAGAATCAATGAGCTTCTTACACAATTCCTTTGTCTCATAACTTAGCTTCTCATTCTCTACCTGGAGCTTTTGACTTCCTGTCTTCAATTGCTCATTTTCACCTTTTATATATCTATTCAGAATGATGAACTCTTTCAATTCTTTCTTCAATTTCCTATTTTCTCGATTCTTCTTCTTTAATTTAACAATTTTTGTATTATTAACAATATTTGAAGATACTACCTATGGATTGGATGCTTCATGCATGATATCATCAAATGGAGGTTCAATTGGTGATAAATCAAATTCAACTGGTGTAGTAGACTGATTCGGATTTTATGAGCATAACGAAATGACTACAGATTATTAACAGATGCTTAACACAGAATAACAGAGATACAGTAAAACTGGTTTTCTACTAAACAAGGAAATAAGCTGAAACTGTAAAATGTAGCGGAAAACAAGCTTGTTGGAATGGTGGCGGCTTATCCTTGAGAAGAGATGTGACGACTGCGCTCATTCGCAAGAAGATGATTACAATGAGGCTTTGAAGGAATTTTTAAAATAAACAGGAGTGTCAAAAACCCTAGACATCCAAAAACCTAACCCTAGGAGATGAAGCGCCAAAAGTCATGTGGGCCCCGTTTGGGTAAGTTAGTACATCAACTTCCCGGGGTCGTAACTTTTGCATACGATATCCGTTTTAGGCGTACGATAGCCCGTTGGAAATATCTATCCGAGGACTACAACTATTGACAAAAATCTCATGAAGAATATTTTTGATTGGAAGATACCCAAAAAAACATCGTTTAGGGCCTCAAAACAGCTCCGAAAGTTCAGGACCCAAAAAACTGCTAAAAATAGTAAATTACCAAAATTGCCAGAAAGCTGTTTTGAGCCAGCTGGAAAAGGTGGGTGGCCACTGATATCCACCTGGATCATAGACTCTCTGCCATCTGTCATAGAGGGTAAAGAACTCCGAGTGTCTGAGTTTTTGGTATTCTTCTTCTTGGAAGTTTTGGAGACATTTGCAGTTTCCTTTGTATTTTCCACTTCAAGTTTTATGTCAATGGGATCTTGACTTCTAAAATGATTTTGAGGAACAAGGGATGAGGTCTGAGCAATTCATTCCCTCTCTTTTGTCATGTTTCTTGTGACCCTTCGACCCATGGGTGTTATTGATGGAGGTTCGACTGCTAGAATTTTCTTCATAATTTTTCTTTTTTGTCCGCTTTCTTGTATGGGAGATGAAGTCCTTGGTTCCATGGGAGCCGAGGTCTTCATAATTACCTTCATTATAACGATATTCACCTCAGTCCTTATCATTTTCAACAATTGGTTTGACAAACTCATTTCTCTCCAATTCGAGGCAAACCAGTCTCATGCGCCATTGTTTTCTCTAATACAATCATCATTAGATCTCGCCAATGTAGACGATTTTACCATCGAAACCTTCTGTGAATTTCAATGTGACTTGGTCATATTATCCCTGGATTTTTTCAAAGAAATAGTGTCACCCTGTGACCCTGAACATAGCTCTGCATGCATGGTATTCATGAAGCCTTTCTAGAACTTGAATTGACATAGGCTCATGTTTGTCAATCACCATCCTTACTCACACAGGAAATGAACAGAGTTATGGAACCTTAGTCTTTACACTTCATAATTATCAGTTGGCAGGTTTGAGGTGAGGTATACAATGGTTATAATGTTGAATGACTTTGAATACGTCGGGTTATGTAACTCATTTCGAATCCTTTACAATGATTCAAAATGAGTATTAACAATGGAAATCACATCGGTCGTATGGATAGATAGATCGTGGCTTAATGGATTACAACCAAATACTCATAAAACTTGTTTGGAATCCATTACAGTGTTTCAAAATGAGTATTAGAATCATGGCCAAAGACAAATCATTGAATGCACTAAATGGATTTAAGGATTGAGTCATGGTTTTAATGGATAATAATGAAATAATAATGGATAATGGGTAGGAATGTGTTTGCGGTAACAAGGTAAACGATGCATGGATGAAGTATGATCAATAGGATTGAACTGAAATCAAATAAGGATATAGGATGGTAAATGATGAGGCATGAAATAATTATTAGTATAGGAATAGGCTAAAACATAGGATGGGAAAGAACAAGCTAAGAGTATTTGTGTTATAATGAATTTCCTTTATCCTTAATAAATTAGAAGGATTAAAAAAAAACATTCTTATCTCAACTTTTCTCAATCATTCATACGTACAAACATGAAATTTTGGATTTGAGCCGTGTGTAGGAGTATTGGAACTTTGAAGACCACTGTAAAAGATGATCATATGAAAATTTTTGATCACTACTGTTGAAGAGAGATTTAATGTATATGTTTGGACTTTTAGGACTAATCAAATCTGTATGAGGTGCATATGAACTTGCAACACGATTTTTGGACCACTTGGATACTGACAAAATAATACTTGATGTTATCTAGACTCATTCAAACTATAAAAAATACAAAAATTTCATCTATAGATTTTCCAATATCCACTATGTAGTTTTGGTACCAGAAGAATGAAGATCATTAAGGAGATGAAAAATTGTTGCTACAGAGAAGGTTGAAACTAATGGAACAAATTTTAGTGTTTTCAAAGAGTATTGATGCTTATTGAAGGAATGTGGTTGATCTTTATGTATGCTTGAAAACCTACAATTTCTGGAAATTCTGAAAATTTTGAACTTATTCTTGGTAAAATGTAGGCTGCAAACTAAAATCAAAGGACAATAAACTGGTGGTGGAGACTGATTCTGCTGTAGGAAAGATATTGCAACAAGAATGACATCCCCTTTTTATTTTCACACTTCCAGAAACTATAAACTCTTGTTAGAATCACGTACCAGATAGTCTTCACCATAAACCCACATCTTAGCACAATTTTATCTATGTGAATAAATTTTACTGAAGTCGAACATAAAGAGAATTTGTTAGATTACCGACCATTAATGGATGTTATTAACCAGTGCGAGACAACTCACCATTAATTTCAATGAGTGTCAAGGTGCCCTAGTACATATTGCTAGGTACAAATGAATGTGTTGAAGTCGAGTTACTTGCAAGATTT
>SNQJ01S0113496.1:0-28398 GCA_010110895.2 Picea sitchensis
TCTCAAACCGTTCCCAAGACAGGTCCTCTTCGTGAACCCCTTTCACATTCTTAAGGTCTTCCCACCAAATGGAAGCCTTTCCGTTCAAGTTGAAGGTGGCCACTCGAGCCTTCATATTTTCTGAAAATTCATGGACTCTGAAATACTTCTTTAGTCCAAGAAGTCAGGCCTCTGCTTCCTCTCCCTTCTTTATTTCACCGTCGAAGGAGGGTGGTTTGGATTTTCTGAATTCTTCGAATTTTTGACCTTTGGAAGGCTTTTGCTTCTTCTGTTTCTTTCGCAAATAGGAAATGGTTCTGCTGCTAGAAGAGCCCTCTGAATCGCCAGCTTCCTGCTCAGGGGAATCATTCGATGCTTGTCCTTTACCCTTGGGGTGGACCTTTTTCGAGGTGCTCCTCTCAGTGTGGCCACCGATATGACCATGTTTCTGAGTTTCAGGTTCATGCTGCATTTGTCTTTGTAGATCGGATAAAATCTGCAGTAAAACTACGTTAATTTCTGTTTGCTTTTCTTGTTCTTTCATCATCCTTTCATTGTCATCCTCGCAGCTTTGTAATTCGACCATGAGACTCCTCATAGTCTTGGCTAGATCTGGAGGGGTCCCTACTGCCCTCCTTTCGTCAGACTCTTTGTCTCTATTGTGGGAGCCTTCCCCCACTTCATGGTGAGTCACCATACTTATGCGTTGATAATTTCCCGCGGTTGATCTTCCGCTTGTGTGCAAAAAGGGAAAAGAAAATGTTGGTTGTTAGTCAATATGTATATTTATTTATAACTAGTACATAATTCATATTTTCACATGTACACACACAATAGGGGTTTTTCATTCTTAACTTCATCTTTTGATTAGGAAGGTTAAGACAGGGGGTTACTCTTTTTAAGAGTGTTCTGAACGGAGCTTCTGTGCAACTCGTTCATGAGCCCAAGCAGGCCGAGTGTTGTAACCATGCTTTGATACCAATTTGTCACATACCCACTCTGGCATAATAAATTTTTCGTCGATTACTCGAGGATTAGAATCCCCGAGATACTTATAGGGGCCTAGCGTCAGCTAGTTCCTCATATGTCCACCTCCATGTGGTCGTGGGTCACGACTACGGGCCGACCCAGTACAACGTCTTTTCACACTTCGCGACTCAGTGCTACCAGAACGTCGAGTCTTTCAACTCTGCAAACCCCGAAGTTCGAAACAGTGAAACGTCGAACCCCGACAGGGATAGCAAGTGGAAAGTTTCCCACTTAGGGTCTTGTCCACGTGACCCTGTTCCGTGTCCAGGCACTTAAGCCAGCCAAGAACTTATCAGCTTTTCGCGATTTGGGGAATTGTGATGCATGACTTCTACCTTTCCCCATTCAAATCCCCAAAAATTCTGAGGTCTCCAAAGTTTCCCTCCAAAGGGAGATCGATGGCCGTAAGCCTCCCCTGACCCAACGATATGGATCCTTTCGGGATCTTGGTACTCGAGAGTTCAAAATGCAATGACGCCAAGACTCCTTGTCATTCAAATCTCTGAATTCTGTTATGGGAATTCGTGTGAGAGATCGACGGCTCTTAAGAGTGTGGATCCAATGGTCCACGAGATTTCGAGACTTTTCCCGAAACTCTGACAGCTCACCACGCATCTCCTCTGATGGACGGTCTAGATTCTTTCAGGACTTCTTCTCTCCGCAACAACGCGTATCGGGGTTTCAGGTATCGGGATTTCGTGATCTGAGGGGGGGCGGCAAGGTTTTCTGGCCCTCTGGTCTCCCAAATTCTGAAACGTCGACTGGAAGCCACGTGTCCCTTCGATGGACGGTGGAAACCTTCAGCCAATATCAACGATCGTGATCTTTTTGGGATGATCAACGGTCATGATCAAGTCGCTTTCCTTAACCTTATTCACACCTCACACCATTTCGGGGTTTCAGTGATCGAGATTTCAAAGGCCGCGAAGACAAGGGTTCTTGCCCTTTGGTTTCCCGGGTGCCGAAGTGCTTACCAGCAGCCATGTGTACTCTATAGATGGACGGTCCAGGTACTTCCATGGATCATGGGGTCTACGGTCCTGATTACTTCTTTTCTTGCAAGGGTAAAAAGGGTCATGGAATTAATGCCTGCGTCTCTTCCTCAAATCTAATGGTCATTACAGACCTTGGATCCTCCGAAAGGATTTCGTCCATTAATCGAGACTTAACCACACACTGCCATTTCGAGATTTTACAAATCAGGGTTTCGGGACTTGTGAGTACGTGAGGACTAGCACTTGGATACCCCGAATGTCGAAACACCGAAACATCATAACTTACGAGAACCACTCTCTCTCTCTCATGCCGGATTTCTAATACGTACACTATCAAATCCTCTTTCAAGTTCTTGGTAAGGTTCGCCAGATTTGAAAGCCCGACTGAAAGGCCTCCAGAGGTCTCCGAGCTATTGACTTCTGTGACTGGATAGTGAGCCGTTTCGAGGGTGTATTAAGATGGAAGTCTTATACCGGAGGTTTACCTCGGCTCTAGAAAGTGAGGGGACTTTCCCCAAAAGGGGTGCCCTTGTGAGAAGGTCTATCTGGGACATTACCTGAGGCAAATAAGGGAATAAATTTCTCGAACACATACTTGAAAACTAAGTTAGTTCAGTGGATACATATATATATATATATATATATGAATGTGAGTCATGTGGAGTCATTCTATTTATACGCGAGTAACCACTATTTTCGATCATAATCCACCACACAGACATTATTATACAGAAGCCATTCATAATTTCACAACCTTGAGCATACATGTCATATTATTCAATTCAAGATACAAGATATAACACTTATCAGAAAAACACCAGGTTTGATGCAACCACTGAGAAGGGTGCTCGTTTCCACCCAATCGTAGGCTCAGTGACTCCCAACAGATTTACCACTAGCCACCCCCGAGCTGAGACCATGATGCTGCGAGACTGCGTCTCTGTTTGTCAATGACCGAGAATGAAGGTTACTCTCCTTCTTCTCTTCTATCACTCACTCTGTATTTTTCCAGAGTTCTCCCTTCTTCTTTCCCTCGCGTCTCCCCTTGATCCTACACTCTTCCTGCCTTTTCTCCTTTCGGCGAGGTTGCTTGTGGCATGATATTTCTCGCGGTGGTCAAGTCTGAGGACTCTACGGATGGGCAGTTCACCCCCATCCCTCATTACTCATGAGGAGCCCTTTACCTACCAACCTGGCGAGTCATTTAATTCGGGGCCAGTGAGACACTCTTGGTTCTACGGGCCAGTGAAGTCCAAATACGGTATTGGTTTCGGTGGAAGTTAATGCCACCTTTCCAGGTGCCTTCCACCACCTTTCTTCAGCCATCATCTTGATCTCTTTTTACCCCGGCCACACATCCCCTCTCGTGATCCTGCAATATATATATATATATATATATATATATATATATATATATATATATATATTCATGATATTATTCACATTCACATTCATCGACCTCTTTCACAACATCCATTCACATCAAATGTCCACATTTATGAGTTTGCCACAATGCTTGGCCAATATAGTTATTTTATATTTGGAAACGGTGTTTTAGCAAAGGAGCAACCTCCCCATAGACCACCCACACCGGCAGGAGCCCATCCTCAGGTAGTCCCACAGCCTCCTGAGCAAGCTAACGGACGGAAACCAGCAAAGGGAGGAGTCATGGCGACCCTTTATGATGTTCCCACAGTATGATACCCTCTATGTCGGAGGAGTTATTAGGGCAATGGGAAATACCTACGATGAATGGTGGGGCCACCCACAACTTCATCGATGATTCACTAGTATCGAGGCGGGCACTTCAAACAGAGGAGTTTGAGGGGTTTTGTGTTGCGGTAGCAGATGGCCATAGTGGAGTGTCTAGAGCCAGTTCCAAACTTAAGATGAAGTTAGGCAACTACAGTGAGAGACACATTTTATGGATTGACCTATGAGACTAAATGTGGTATTAGGAGTTGATGGGAGGATAATGATTACCTTAGGAAAAAATCACCACCAACTACCAAAACTTGGAAATGGGATTCAGAGATTAGGATAGAAAGAAGGTTGTTCTAAGAGGCATATCAATAGGAGCACCCAGGACAGTCTCAAACAAGAGGATGGAGAGGATAATCAAACATGGGGAGGTATCATATTCCATAGAATGCTTGATCACTACTCAAAAGGATTCATAGGGTCGACAACAGTACCATGGAGATCCAATAGGACGACCTCAACGAGGGTCTTGAGGCAATTCCACCCAGTGTAAACCACGATGGGGGTTTTAGACACACCGATGAGTTGGAGAATGGCACGTGCCCTATCATCATCCCTAGGAGGTTCATGATGAGATAGAGAAATTAAGAATTGTGGCAATGGGACACATCGAGAGAGCAGGAAACATCTATTGTTGGCCTGTCTTGGATTACCACGAGAAGGATGTAACTTATAGGATGTGCATTGATTACAGAACTCTCAACAAGAAAACGATCAAACAGTACCTTATCCCACTGTGAGTTGATGGATTAATTAGGCACATGGTGAATTTTATTCTCAAAAATAATCTATACTTTCTGGATATCATCAAATCTGACATCTAGAAACATGACTTAAAGACAACATTTGTTATTTTGGACACCAGCGAGTTCTGGTTGAAATTTGAATTTCTAACTAATGCACACTGCTACATTCTAGTGCCATGAACCATATATTCGAGGGGGATGGAGTTAAGAGGAAATCAGTCTTGGTTTTCTTTGGTGACATCATAGTTGGTCTTGCTTGCAAAGAGCATATAGAGAACACTGGATGAGGTATTGAGCATCATGGAGGCACAGTCATTATATGTCAAAGAGAGTCAAGTGAAATTTGGTGCCTTAATGAGCTTCATTACTTAGACCACATCATCAGTACACATGGGAATTACGGGTTCTGCAAGAGAAGATGAGACCATTAGTTGTGCTTGTAGAATATGTGACAAATTTGAGAGACTTCTTGGTACATTACACAGCTATTACGAGTTCCGTCGAGGTTTTCCTCATCTTGGAGCACTGCTGAGATCTTACCCAGAATGGGGCCTTCATATGGACAGAAGTCATGGGAATGCATAAGAAGGAAGTAATATGGGCACTTGTCCGATGTTAGCGCACGGGGCTTTCACCTTGCCATTTGGAGTGTGGCAGCATCCATTGAAGGGATGCAGTTACGAATTTTGATGCAAGAGGACACCCATTATATTCGAGGAAGTAACTTAGTCAACTTTGGAGGTTGTATACGTTTGTAATAAATGTTGAGCTTATTGTCGTAAACATACGGTAAGTTAGACTTGACTGTTGGTGGGCATGGGTGTGAGTGTCGAACCGATCCTATGAGTTTGAAGTATTTCCTTGGGAAGAAGGACCTCAGTGAGCGTTAACTGAAATGGGTGATGAAGGTACAGGCATTCTACTTTGACATAGAGTATGTCAAGGGAGAGAAAGAACATTGTAGCCGATGCACTGTCTAGGTTGTGGCATGTTCTTTGAGTAGAGTTTCAACGATTGGAAATCCCACTTGCCTTGTTAGTGGAATATTCCAAGAAAAATTTTGCTTGTGAAATTTGAGCATGTGGGAAGGAGATGCTGAGAGATGACCAGTATAGGGTCATTGGCAGTGTCATATTTGACAATGATAGAGTCTACTTGGTTCCAGATCTAGGGCTTAAGAAGAAAATCCTAACTGCAGTTCATGATTCACCTCTAGCAGGCCGTCAGGGGTGTTTCAAAACCTACAAACAGATCAGAGAGAGGTTCTCATGGAAGGGCCTCAAGCAGGATGTTATGAAACACGTCCGTGAGTGTGTGACTTTCGGTGAGACAGGTCAAAAGCATTCTCTTCAGTGGGAGCCTCGTCGACCACTCTACTCATTCCAGAGTAGAAATGGGAGGTATATCTATGGACTTCATCATGGTTCTACCCAAGGTCTAAGGTAAGGACTATATCTATGTAGTGAGATCCCAGCAGTCCAGCCGGAGTTTTCTCTTAAATACCACATCACAAAGCCAGTAGAAACCTAGTTAAATTGATCGAGCTTTTATTCAGGGAGGTCTTTATACTTCATGGGTTGTCGAGTAACATCGTCAGTGACAGGGATAATTGGTTCATAGGGACATTTTGGGAGAGTTGTTTAGGTTGGTGGGGACGAGTTGACACCTAGCACCAACTATCACCCTCTCAAAAGATGGGAGAGAACTAAGGTGTCAACAGAAGTGGGTTGGGGGTATTTAGAAGGGAACACAGGAGGACTAACAAGGTGGGACAGGTTGTTTAGGAGGCTTGTGCTACAACACCACCTTCCACATGTCCATTGGTACCAACCCCTTGCTGTGTAATGCGGATATGATGCTCCCACTTTGGTAGACTTTGGTCTTGAGGAGGAAAGAGCTGCTTAGAGCCAAGGATTAGATCATAGAGAGTCGGGAGATCCTCAAGTTGTTGAAAAAGAACCTATAGAAACAAAAATGACAGAACATAAGTGCGGACATGCACAGTATAGAGCACAACTTTGAGGCTGGATATTTGGTCTTCTTGAGACTCCAACCCTAAACAGTCATCTCTAAGAAGAGTGGGGATGAGAAGCTCAAACAGAATTTGGTGGTCCTTGGGATCATCGCCCAGTAAGCGAGGGTTACTACAAGCTAGGCTTCCAAAGAGGAAAAGATTATGCTTGATGTTCCCTCTGTGTCTTACACGAAAAGGTAGTGGGACTAGTTCATTGCTTACATCGGAGGAGATTGCCCCATTGGATGAGGAGGGACTTGAGTTAGTTAGAGGAGGAGGTTTGGAGTTCCGAGGCTTGGCCGGAGAAGGTCATCAGAGAAGTGGCGTTGGAGATGGAAGGCTTTGAGTAGGGAGATGCTACTTAGAGAGAGCTGAGAAAGGTTTTACAACACCTACAGGTGGTATTGCTTGAGGAACCGAAATTTGAGAAGAGTACTATAGATCCCTTTCCAAATAAGACTCAGAGGAGGCTTAATGGTCTAAAAGACCCCGTTAAACTATAGCCAGGCCTAAAGAGGGGTAAGCTCTAAGGTTACAGAGAGAGGTCCTCCAGTCAGTGTTATATAGAGAAAGTGACATTGAGCTAAAGAGGTTAAAAGTGCTTTTAAGTCATTATATGAGCTAAAAATAGAAGTCAACAGTGAATTAGGGTTTTACGATTATGGTGATTTAAGTTTTAAGTCAACAGTGAATTAGGGTTCGGCATGATTTGGGAGTTTGGAAAACTATAAAAGGAAGAGATTGACCTAATTCATTATTTTGCATATTATGACTTGTCATTAGGTAAAAGAGGTGCATCTCAGGAGATATAGTACAGTGGATTCTAGGAGGAAGACACTAGTTGGGTGATTTTGGTGTTGAAAGACACACCTAGTCCCAGGAAGATCATCCCGGTCTTCCATCATTCTTCGTGATTAGGTGCTCCCATATTAAGGTATTATCTTTTGGTGCTTATTTGTATTACAGCTAGATCTTTTGTCTTTTGATCTAGCGAGTGTTGTTATTTTCAACCTTGCATTAGTTGCTTATTTGTATTTCGGCTAAGTTCCTTTTGTATGTTGATCTGTTATAGGTGGTAATGGGTTTATTAGCATCAAGCCATTTGTAATCCATGGAGATATTATAATATAAACTTTGGAGTCCTTTGTCACATTTATTATTTGTATGATCATTTATATGTTGTAAACCTTTGATCCTACACACACATTACTTGATGTTTCCTAGACAGCCAAGTCGAACATTCTGATGGTATCAAGCTTTAAAGTTTTTCCGGCCTGACCAAAGACAATGAGTGCACCGAGGAAGACCCAAGGGTGCAAGTGAACATGTAGGTATTGAATATGCCACCCTGTGAGACATCAGGAAAGAAGGCACATGCATGATTTTCGCCTTTTTCCTCCTAGCTCAAAGGAAGAGAAAGAGGCACAAAGAGAAACAGAGAGAAGAGCAGAGCACGAAGCAGAGAGGATGCTAGGAGACAAATATGAACGACCAGAAGGCAGTTAAGCCCGAGTCCCCAGTAGATCCAGAGGTAGCTTTCATGGAGGTTATCAACAATATGTTAGCTAGACAGCGGACCATGTCTCAGTCCTAGGCATGTAGTTGTCGTTAGCTAGAGTAGGCACCCCAAATACACAAGTCCCATCACGGCCACATGGGAGCTCGGCGAGGCATTAGACCCCGGTCACCCTCTACTTTGCCACCTGTAAGTAGGATTCCCCAAACCCATGTGTCCAGTTTCCAGGAACCTCCGATGCATGACGTTACTTACTTAAAATGCCTGAAGGCCCACCCTCTATACTGCAGCCTTGGCTGCAGTATAGGAGGGACATTCTGTAGTATAGAAGAGGGAATGCAGCGACGTGGAGTGCGTGAATTCCCACTCCCAGGGACACTGACCTTGAGTGAGTACATGGACTTCGGACTCAGGAGCAACCTGAGAGCCGTAGAGGGGAGGACCGCAACAGCAACAGGGGTATAACCTTAATTTCATCCGAAAAATTGGGAAACTCACCATCCCCTTCTTTCGTGAATCATCTAAATACCTTTGAGAGCTTGGTCCTGAAGCTAGGAAACGTGGCCACAAGTCAACAAATGGCCAAGGAATAGGAGGCCATTGGTTTCACGACCTTACACTTGGAGGGTGAGGCAGCATAGGTGGTAGTATCATGGAATGGTGACATTGGGTCGGTAGCATCACCTCCTGTAGGGAGTTTATAGATAGACTCATGGACAAGTTAGCCCGAGGAAGGATCGTGAGATACACTTCAAGGATCTAGCCAGTTGAGACAAAGCCCTTTCACTTGAGAGGCATTCATCCTGAGTTCGAGGAGAGTAGTCGTGGTAGTGAAAGATATATTAGAGCCCAAGATGATCATGCTATTCCGAAAGGACTCGCAGAGCCTTTGAGAGGATGGATAAATGCACTGAGACCTCTCCGCACTGCAGGTTATCCCTTCTGCACGCCGAGATGCAGAACTCGGTGCCAAAGAGTAAAACTTTCTCAAAACCATTTGTACCCCAGAGGGATCAAGGCCGGAAAGCCATTCCAGAGAGAGAATGGAAGGGCAAGGAGAGTTGGATAGTGAGACTAGGCAAGAGCTTATGGGGAAGAGAAGGTTACTTTCTTGATTTTACGAAGATCCTTGCGTCCCAAAACCACTTGGTGTATGGGCAGGAGAGATTAATTATAATGAGGTGGCCGAGACAGATTGGCGGTGGGGAGGAGGCCGGGACAATGGATCACTATGGTTCAATTGACACCAGTGAGAGGGAGTAACTCCGTAGACCACACATAGGCAAGGGAACCCATTCTGATAGTCCCACAACCTCGAGAGCAAGCTAAGAGGAGAAGCCATGAGGGAGAGTCATAGTGACCCACTTTCTAGTGTTCCTAGTATGATACCCACTGTTCAGTTATTCAGGGACAACGGGCAATATCCCTAATCAGTGGTGGGGACACCCACAACTTCTTTGATTCTTCATTGGTATCGAGACATGCACTTCAGACATAAGAGTTTGATGGGTTTGATGTTGCAATAGAATATTTCCACACAATGGAGTGTCTAGATAGAGTTCCAAACTTAGAAGTGAAGTTAGGAAACTACACAGTAAGACACATTTTATGTGGTTGACTATAGGACACAAATGTGGTGTTAGGAGTGGAGTGGATGATTACCTTGGGAAAATCACTACTAACTACCAAATCTTGGAAATGGGATTGAGAGATGAGGATGGGAAGAAGGTTGATCTAAGAGGTATGTCGACAGGAGAACCTAGGATAGTTTCAACCAAGATGATGTAGAGGATATTTAGACATGGGAGGTAGCATATGTCCTTAGAATGCCAGTCCTTTTCAAGGAAAGGATTTAGAGATTAGAGCAACAATATCTGAAGTCAAAGAATTTGTGGGACTACATCATTAGGTACTTTGAGAGCAGTCCACGGGGAGACCACACAGCCCGAGGGGGTTTTGAGCTCATTGAGTTGGAGGAGAGGAAAACCAAGTGCTACATGCGTCATCCCTAGGAGGTTGGGATTAGAATAAGCAATCAAAATTGTTGTGTGGGACACATCAAACCCGGCGTGACCCATTTGCTTCTTGATTGTGTTATTTAGAAGAAGGATGGCATATAAGGATGTGCATTGATTCTGGAGCCTTGAACAAGCTTCATCAGAACAGTACCTATCATTGATGGTTGATGGATGAGCATCAGGGCAATTTTCTTCTCAAAACTTAATCTATTCTCTGGATATCATCGGATCAACTTATCCAAAGGAAACGTAACATAGAGAAGACGGTATTTCGATGTCATTTTGGACAATTCGAGTTCCTAGTTATGCCATTTGGGATAACCAATGCACTACTACATTCAATATTGCATGAACCTCCAGGATGATTTAGAGAATTTGTGTTGGTATTTTTTTGTGACATCTTGATCTATAACCAGTCATGGAAAGAGCATATAAAGAACTTTGGATGAGGTATTGAGCATCATGGAAACACGGTCAATATACGCCAAAAGAGAGTCCAATTGTGAGTTTGGTATGACATAGTTTCTTTACTTAGACCACATCATCAATGCATAGAAGTCTGGGGTGCATAAAAGAGAGAGTCAGGGAGCCATTGGATTGTAGCCTTGGAAATGTGAACAAAATTGAGGGGCTTCTTGTTCTGCAGAAGCTAGTATAGAAGCAGTCCATCAGGATTTTTCTAGAAGCTTGGAGCACCATACGACATATTTACCTTTAGTAATGGGGCCTTCATATGGACCAAAAAAATCATAGGAAGCCTTTGATAACATGAAGAAAGTCATGGGCACATTGTCAGGGTGGCACTACCAGACTCCATTACTAGGCTGTGACCCATCCAACTTCAGAGGATGGTCATGGTTTACAGGGCGCAAGGAGGGACACCCATTGTATTGACAAAGATTGAGTCAACTAGGAGGTTTGCTTCCATTATGACAAAGGAAATGTTGGCAATCATGCATGCCTTGACCAAGTTGAGACAATATTTGGTGGACAACAAATTTGTGGTCAAGGCTGATCACAACAGTTTGAAATACTTCCTTAAGCAGAGGTACCTAAATTGAGCACCAACTTGAAATGGGTAGTCAAAGTGCGAACATTCGAATTTGACATAGGGTACTATCAAGGGGAAAAGAAGAATATTGTGGTCAATGCACTATCTAGGATACCTGTGGCGTGTTCTTTGATGGGGATTTCAACATATTGGAAATCCCACTTGTTGGTAGAATACTCCAAGAACAAGTTCGCTTGTGTGAAATTGATGTATGGGAAGATACAAGATGGTAGGGTATAGGGTCATTGGCGATGTCATATTTTACAAAGGATAGAGTCTACTTGGTGCCATATTCAAGGCTTAATAAGAATATCCTCATTGCAATTCATGATTCACCTCTAGCCGACCATTAGGGGTTTTTCAAAACATACAAGCGAGAATCGAAGGTTCTCCTTACGAGACCTCAAACAAAGTTGCGTGCCAGAGCAAGTATTGAGTGTGTGACTTTCAGTAGAACAAATTGAGCATTTCTCTTCCCGGCCAGGGTACTTGACTACACTCCCATTCAGGAGAGAAAGGCTATGGAGAGTAGCCTCTATATGAACTTCATCACTTGGGTCTACCAAAGGTCAGGTAGGTGTATCTATGTAGTGGTGGAAACCCTTAATGACAAGTTTACCTCACTTCTATACCCATCTGAAGCGAGGAAGTACAAGCGTGGTTAGAGGTAGCCCAGAGATTTACACTGTATGGGGAGGTCTGAGACTTCATGTGGGTTTGCCGAAGAACATCATGAGTGATAGGGGCAGTTGGTTCATAGGGACATTTTGGAGAGTTGTTTCAGTTGGTGGAAACAGATGTTATTTTTAGCTGACCTCACCCTGAGAAAGATGGGAAAGGCAGCAAGATTGTCAACAAGAGGTTTGAAGGGTATTTGAGGAACTATGTAGGAGGACAACAAAGAGCGTGGGTAAAAGTGGATTTACATTTATTAGAACATTGCTTCTGATACCACCTTCCACATGTCCATTGGGCCTGGCCTGCCTGCAGGCAGTATGCGGATGCCCAAATTAACACTTTGGTAGACTTGGTCTTGGGAGGCTGAGCTCCCAAAGGCAAGTTGGATCATAGAAGTTAGGAGATCCCCTTAGTTGTTGAAGAGACAGGATGACACGAAATGAAAACTGAGCAGTCTGAGAACAAACACAGGATAGAAACATAACTGAGGGTTGGAAATTTGGGTTTCTTAGGGCTCCAGCTTCCCTCTGAACCAGTCATCTTTGAAGAAGAAGTAGGGCCAAGAAACTCCGAGCCAATTTGATGGTCACTTACGGATCACATCGCGTCGAGTAAAATGAGGTTGCCCCACAAGATAGAGCTTCCAGAGGGAGAAAGATTCATGCGTGTTCCACTTGTATTGCCTAAAATATAAGTGGGACATTTCATTAGCACATGGAAGAGATTCCCCATTGGATGAGGAGGGAAAAAGTTAGATTGGAAGGAGGTTTGGGATTCTAGGAGAAACTGAGGAGCAAGGTCATCAGAAAGTGTTTGATAGGATGGAGAGGGATTCTAGTAGAATATGCTACTTGGGAGAACGAGCAAGGTGTTACAACACCACAGGCGGTATTACTTGAGGACAAGAGAATTTGGAAGGGAGAATATAAAGCGTCCCTTTCCCAAATAGGAGCGCTCGAGAGAGACTTAATGGTCTAAACCCCATACAGTTAGACTATAGCAGGCAAGAAGAGGTAAGCAAGGTTACTAGAAGGTCCTCAGTCCTGCAGGTGTTATAATGTGAGAGAAGTGACATTGAGCTAAAAAGGGTTAAAAGCGCTTTTAAGTCATTATGAAACTAAAATAGAAGTCAACGGTGAATTAGGGTTTGGTAGTGGTGGGGTTTTGGGAAGTGAGCAGTGAATTAGGGTTTGATGATTTAGGGTTTAGAAAGCTATAAAAGTGTGACTAATTCATCATTATCTGATTGACTTGTCATTGAGTAGAAGAGGTGCATCGGGACATGGATTCAGTTTATTCTAGGAGGAAGACACTAGTTGGGTGATTTTGGTGTTGAAAGACACACCCTGATATAGGAAGATCATCCCGGTCTTTCATCATTCTTCATTGATTATGCAGTGCACCATATTACGGGTATTATCTTTTAAGTTGCTTATTTGTGGATTGTAGATCCTTTTGTCTTTTGATCTAAGCCAGAGTGTTGTTATTTAATTCAAGCTACTGGTTGCTTATTTGTATTAAGCTAAGATCCTTTGTATGTTGATCTGAGTCAGTATTATTAGGTTGTTCAGTTGCATTTGACCATTTTGTAATCCATGGAATATCATAATACAAACTTTGGAGTCCTTTGTCACGTGTATTTGTATGATCATTTATATGTTGCCAACCTTTGATCCCTACACACATTAGCGGCGTTTCCTAGACCTTGTAAGTGGGAACATTCTGAGTGTTATTAGAGCTTTAGTTGTTCGACTGTGATAAAGACAATGAGTCTGTGTGAAGACCAGGAGGTGCGTGAACGTGGTGAATATGTCACCCTGCTTGATTGCTCAGGGAAAGAAGGCATAGGCACGATTTTCCCCCTTTTCCTCCTAGCTTCGAGGAAGAGGAAGAGGCCTGAGAGAAGCGAGAGAAAGAGTAAAAGCAGGAGGCAAGGAAAAGGATTTTGAGGAGACAAATATGAGTGACCAGGGGCGTGTAGAACCCCAGATCCAAAGCTGACTTTCATGCAGTTGCTCAGCTGATATGTTAGCTAGTCAGCGGACCATGTCCTAGTACTTGGCACAGGCGATTGATAGATTGGCTAGAGTGGGCACCCCAAATACACAAGTCCCACATGCAGCGCATGGGAACTTAGGGGCATGTAGTAGACCCCAGTCACCCTCGCACATACACCTTTGCAAGTAGGATTTTGAACCCTTGTGTCCCAGGGTTCCAGTGATGGCGGCTGCCGCCATAGGCTAGCATAGAGCCACCACTCATGCAGAAGCATTTGAGTATAGGAGGTGTCTGCTTGGCCGGGTTTATGGTGCCCCAGCCTGAGGACATGACCTTAGTCAAGTACTGGGGACTCAGACTCAGGAACTGCCCTAGAGAGCAGTAGAGGGGAGGAACCCACAACAACATCGAGGGCATAACCTCAATTTCATCCGAGAAGTTGGGAAACTCACCATACCGTCTTTTGACGGATCATCCAAATTCACCTCTAGAGATTGGGTATAGAAGCTAGAAATGTATTACAAGCTCAACAAATGACCAAGATAGAGGCCATCAGTTTAGCGACCTTACACTTGGAGGTGAGGCACATGAATGCTGGTATCATAAAAGTGGTGACATTGGGTCTGATCCCACATCACCTCTATAGGAGTTTATAGATAGAGTTCATGGGCAGGTTTGGCAGGGGAAGGATCATGAGATACACTTCAAGTATCTAGCACAGTTGAGACAAACTTGCACAGCAGAGGCGTTCATCACTGAGTTTCAGTGGGTAGTTGTGGAAGTGACAAATATATTAGAACCCAGGCTGATCCTTGTCTACAAAAGGACTCATAGAGCCTTTGAGGAAGAGGGATGGAGTGAAGGCATCTGGACTCCACTGTAGGATACCATCGCCAGCACTTGAATGGAAGACTACGGTGCAGACTAAAACTTTCTCCAGTATTTTATTGCCCAGGAGGGATGGGAGGCGAGGAAGCCATTTCGAAGAGAATGGAAGGGCAAGGAGGACTGGATGATGAGACTGAGCAAGAGATTGCTGAAGCTTTGCTGGGCTGGGAGATCACTTAGATTCCCCAAACCCGCAGTTATGGGAAAGGGAGATATTCATTATATTGAGGTAGCAGGAGACAACATGGACAGTGAGGACGAGGGGCAGGACAATGGATCCACTAGCACAGAGGAGGAGCCATCACAGGCAAAGGATCATCCTCCACGTAGACCACCGACACCCATTCTCCAGTGGTCCACAACCTCGGAGAAAATACTTGGAGGAAACCCGGTAAAGGAGGAGGTCATAGTGACCCTTTACGGGTGTTCCAGTATGATATACCCTCATTATGAGAAGGAGGATTATTAGGGGGCATATGGGCAATGTACAAATAAATAACTTAGAGACCACCTGACTTCATCAAAAGGTCACTAGTATCCCGAGAAACGGTCACTTGACAGAAGGGTTTATAGGTTTTGATATTTATACGGTAGAAGATAGCCCACCTGATTAGGTGTCTAAACGAGTTCAAACTTAGAAATGAAATTTGGAAACATACACGTAGAAATTGCATTTTATGTAGTTGACCTATGGGACAAAAATGTGGTGTTAGGATTTCAAATAGGATGATGATTACCTTGGAAAAATCACTAGACTACCAAACCCAGGAAATGGAGATTCGAGAGATGAGGGATGGGAAGTTCTAAAGTCGTCGACAGGAGAACCTAGAATGAGTTTAGATACAAGAGGATTAAGAGTTTATTAGGAGACATGGGGAGGTAGCATATATGTGATGCTGATCACTACTCGAAGGATTTAGAAGATTAGAGCAACAATACCATAGGAGATCAAGAATTTATTGGGACGACATCGGCGGTCTTTGAGGCAATTCCACAGGGAGACCACCACACAGCCGAGGGTTTTGAGCACACCATTGAGTTGGAGGGGAAAAAACCCATGATCATAGCACCCTATCATCATCCTCGAAAGTTCAAGGATGAAATAGAGAAATCAATCAAGGAATTTCTGTGATGGGACATGGAACCGACCCATTTTCTTCTTGATTGTCTTAGTTCTAAAAGGATGAACCATGAGGATGTGCATTGATTACGAGCCTTGAACAAGAAAACCATCAGAAGCCATTACCCCCTATACCTCACATTGGCAAGTTGATGGATGAACTACATGAGGCAATTTTCTTCTCAAAAAATTGATCCACACTCTGGATATCACCAGATCAACAATCTAGAGCAGGACATAGAGAATACGAAATTTCGATGTCATTTTGGTCACTTTGAGTTCTTGGTTATACCATTTGGGCTAACCAACACTACTACATTCAGGTCTTGCATGAACCATATATTAGGGATCAGTTAAGGAAATCAATCACTTGGTTTCCTCGGCTTGACATCTTGATCTATAATGAGTCATAGCAAAGTGCATATGAAACACTGGATGAAATTAGTGAGCATCATGGAGTCACAGTCATTATATACCAAAGAGTCCAAGTATGAGTTCGGTGTGAGCAGCTTTACTTAGACCACATCATCAGTGCACATGGGGTACAGGTGCAACAAGAAAAGATACAAGCCATACCTCACTGGCCAACACCTAAGACTCTCACTGTGTTGAAGGGATTCCTTGGCATCTATTGTTACTACAGGAGGTTTGTCAAGGGTTTTTTCTCATCTTGGAGAATTGCTGACAGATCTTACCAAGAATAGGGCCTTCATATGGACCAATAAATCATAGGAAACCCTTGATCACATGAAGGAAGTAATGAGCACTTGTCCAGTTCTCTCTTTACTAGATTTTTCTCAACCATTCATTTTAGAGTGTTATGCATCAGGGGTGGGGATTGGGGTAGTATTGATGCAGGGGGGGGCCATCTCATTGTGTTTGAGAGTAGGAAGTTCAACGAGTCAAAGAGACTCTATCAAGGAAATGGTAGCAATCATGCATGCCTTAACAAAATTCAAACAATACTTACTTGGCAACAAATTCATGGTGAAAACAGATCACAACAGCTTGAAATATTTCCTTGAGTAGAAGGACCTGATGAAATACTTGTGATAGGTGATGAAATTACAGGGCATTCGACTTTGACATAGAGTATGTCAAGAGAAAATAACACATTGTGGCGATACACATATCGAGGGAGACACATAACATGTTCTTTGATGGGGATTTCATCAGATTGGAAATCCCGGTTGTTAGTAGAATATTCAAAGAACAAGTTCTCTTTTTAGAAGAACGGAAAGTGGATGGGAAGATGCAGATGACCGGTATATAGGGTCATTGTGATCCATATTTTACAAAGGATAGAGTCTACTTGGTGCAGATTCAGGGCTCAAGAAGAAAATCCTCGGCCTGGTGATTCACCTCTGAAGTAGGCCATCCAGGTTTCAAAACCCTCTGAGGCAGGTGAGAGAAGGTTCTCATGGAAGGGCCTCAAGCAGGATGTTATGAGACACGTCAGTGAGTGTGTGACTTACTAGTAGAACAAGTCAGAGCATTCTCTTCCATCGGATACTGTATTCCCATTCAGGAAGCGTCAGGAAGTTATATCTATGGACTTCATCACGTGTCTACCCAAGGTCCAGGGTAAGGGGCGTATCTATGTAGTGGTTGTAGTTGACAAGTTTCTCACTTCTATGCACCATCTGCAGAAGGCAGTGGCCCTTGATTCGGGTGGCGAGCTTTTTCTTCAGAAGTCTTGAGACTTCATAGGTTACCAGTATCGTCGTTGAAATGAGACAGTTCTTGTTTCATAGGGACGTTTTGGAGAAAATTTGTATTTTTGGTTGGTAGAGCCAAGTTGACACTAGAACCATCTATCACTATAGAAAGATAAATGAGGCAAAGTTGTCAACAAGTGGAGTTTGAAGAATTATTTTAGGAACTATATAGGAGGAAAAAAAAGAACATGGGTAAAGTGGTTGCATTGGGAGAACTGCTACAACACCACCTTCCACATGTGTGTCCATTGGTATGACACCATACAGAGCATTATGCGGATATGATGCTCCCACTTTGGTAGACTGGTCTTCGGGGAGAGTAGAGATCCAAAGGCCAAGGATTAGATCATAGATATCGGGGGAGATCCCCTCAATTTTGTTGAAGAAGACCTGAGGAATATAAAATGAGAACATAAGTCTGAGATAGGCACGGGGATAGGAAACTTCTTTGAGGCTTGAGATTTGGTTTTCTTGAGACTCTGACCCTACAAACAGTCATCTCTGAATAAGAGTGGGGCCGAGAATCTCAAGCCTATATTTTATCATGTGATGAATAGGTGAGGTTTCCTATGATCTAGAGCTTCCAAAAGGGAGGAATATTTATAACGTGTTCCACGTATCTTTACTCATAAAGGTAGTGGGACAATTCATTAGCACATGAGAGGAGATTTATTAGATAGGGAGAATGAGTTGGAGTTAGTTAGGAGTTTTGGAGTTCTGGGGAAACTGGGAGGAGAGACATCAGAGGAAGATGTTTGATCAATGGATAGGGAGGTAGGGTGCTACTTGGAGGCGGTGTTATGACACCACAGATTTGAGTATTGCTTGGGGACAAACAGGTGAACTCCTTTCAAATAGGAGCTCGAGGAGGAGGAAGACAATGGTCTAAACCATGAGTTGGAATATAGCCGAGGGCTAAGAAGGGGAGTATGAGGGGTTCATAGAGGTCCTCAGATTACAAGTGTTATATTCAAAGTGACATTGAGCTAAAAGGTTAAAGAGCTTTAAGTCATTATGAGCTAAAAATAGAAGTCCTTGATGATGAATTAGGGTTTTGATTAGTGATTTGGGACTTTGGAATTCCTTGATGAGTGGGTTTCGGCCTTGATTTAGGGTTTTTACATAAGGCTATAAAGGAAGGGTCGACCTAATTCATCATGTAGATTATGACTTGTCATTGAGGAGAGGCACATCTTAGGAGAGATAGTTCCTCTTGCCGTATTCTAGGAGGAAGACATCAGTTGGCTAATTTTGGTGTTGAAAGACACACCTAGTCCATAGGAAGATCATCTAGGTCTTCCATCATTCTTCATTGGTCCATGGTGCCTCCCATCAGTCACCCTAGTCACCGGGAAGATCATCTAGGTCTTCCATCATTCTTCATTGATTCCGCAGTGCTCCCATATTCCGGGTATTATCTTTTAGTTGCTTATTTGTATTCTGGATAAGATCCTTTTGTCTTTTAATCTAGCTGAGTGTTGTTATTTAAGTCAACCACAATTGCTTATTTGTATTCTGGCTAAGATCCTTTGTCTGTTGATCTAGTCGATTATTGTCAGTTTATTCAGCCGCATTCGGCCATTTTGTAATCCACAGAGATATCATAATACAAAACTTTGTAGTCCTTTGTCGCATTTATTATTTGTATGATCATTTATATGATGTAAACCTTTGATCCTACACACACATTAACAACGTTTCCTAGACTAGCCAAGTCAGGAACATTACATCGGATAAACCACTGAGATATCTCATAAGCTCAACAAGAGTGGGTGAACACACACACTTCATGAGAGAGCATTCCCTCATAGGAAATTTTCTGGGACTGTGGTCGTCTAAACGTGACCTGAACCGATGGATAAAACACTGGTTTAACCCTAAGGGGGACTACGAGGTTGAGCTCAGCTCCAAGGGTTGTTTCACAATCATCTTGTACAATCTAGAAGACAAGGACATAATCTTTGAGAATGGGCCATGCTTCTACAACTTGGCAGGGCTATTCCTGCACTTCTGGACGGAGAGATTTAGCCCAGACAAGGAGGACTTCACAATGGCTCCAGTCTGGATCCAACTATACTCTTTGCTGCAAGAGTTATGGCTGGAGGAAATCCTTATGGGAATCGGGAACACAGTGGGTCACTATGTCAAAACATCGGAAGCCATAAAGAAGAGAAAATACACTTCATAGGTCCGAATCTATGTATATATGAACATCTCTAAGGCTCTCTCGGGCTCTGTAACTCTGGAATATCAGGACGATGACTGGCAACAAACGCTGGACTACAAACATATCCCTTTCCGCTGCAGGAAATGCCATGAACACGAACACCTCTTCAGAGATTGTCCTCTGAATATCCAAACACCCAAGGCCAACAATATCAAGCAGAAAGATGTTCTTCACCACTGTCACACGCAGGAAAAAAAAAACCCTCCGAGAAAGCAGAATCCAGACCCAAGACAACCGTACAAAGTGCTACAACCATACTAAGTTGAGTCATTTGGTTGTGGCTTTTTTAAGTTGAAGAAACTATAATGAAAAACATGCATGGATTTGAATATTATTTAGTACATGTTGGTACTAAAGTATTACGGAGATTAAAGATGAGGGTAAATTATTGATAATCCACATAATGCATAGTTTGTGAGAGATAATATTTAATTGGAGGAATACATTATTTAGTATAAAGATAAACTAATTGTAATGTTTGTTGTAATGAATGGTTATTTAAAATTAAAAGTCACCAAGAATTTGTATTTTCATTCATGAATGGAAATTTGAGAGTAAATATTATTTCTTTAAAAAACTATTTATTACAACATTTTTAACATAGCAACACAAGTGAATCATAAAGTCAACATATAATCATATAACATATTAATTTATATACTCAACATATAATTATAATTATATTAATTAATTTATTATTATAGTATTATGTAGAAGGATTAGATTAAACATTATGATTTAAATTAGTCACATAGTTGCAATGATTTATATTCTATATTATTATAGTCATATTAATTTATAATACAATTATATTATATTATTACGGTCGACTTATTATTCTAATTAAATTAATATAAAGTGTATCAACTTATTATTAGTATTACATATTGATATTAATTTATATAGACAATATATTATTATAATCATATTAATTTTAATTTATATAGTCAATATATAATTATAATCATATTAATTTGTCATTATAGTATTGTATAGAAGGATCAAGTCAATATATCTTTTTTATTTTTTTATGAATTACTAGTAAAATTGTAGGGTTGGACTTATGATTTAAAATAGTCATGTAGTTGCAATGATTTCAACAATGATATAACAAATAGTTTCATTAATTTGAGTAATGGTATAACAAATAGTAGCATTGATGCCAACAATAATATAATGCAAAGTTTATTGATTTAAGTGGTGATACAATGAAAAATGATGTAAAGTAATCACATAGTTGCAATGATTTCAAAAATAAAAAACTAATAGTTGAATTGATTTGAGTAATGATATAAATAAATATGAAATGATGTATTTATTTTTGTGATAATACAATGAAAAAATATTTAAAGAAATCAAGTACTTGCATTGGTTTCAATGATGACCTAATACAAAATATATAACTATAATCATATTAATTTATTATAATAGTATTATCTAAAAGGATCAAGTAGATATATCTTTTTTAGTTATATCTTAGATTTAAACAATGATATAACAAATACTTGTTTTAATTTCAACAACGATATAACAAATAGTTGCATTGATTTCAATAATGATATAATGCAAAATGATAAAGTGTATTAATTTAAGTGATGATACAATGAAAAATTATGTAAAGTAATCACATAGTTGCAATGATTTCAACAATGATATAACTAATAGTTTCATTTGGTTTTAGTGATGACCTAATGCAAAACAATAAAGTTCATTGATTTTAGTAATGATATAATAAAAATTGATGTTAGTGATGATGTAGTATTTATAGCAATAAAATAGTTGCAATGGTTTGAACAATAACCTAATACAAAACAATAAGGTACATTAATATTAAATTTAATGATGATATCATAAAATACAATGAAAAGTACATTAATTTTACTCATCATACAATGAAAAATCATTTAAAGTAATCAAGTACTTGAAATGATTTCAATAATGAAAAATATTATGGTACATTACTTGAAATGATTTCAATAATGAAAAATATTATGGTACATTGATTTTAATTACAGTAAAATGAAAAATGATTCACTTTGGTATAAATATAAAAACTACTTTCTTGTAATAAAAATAGCTTATTTTGAAACTTCCTTAAGGATTAACAATCCATGGGAAGCACGAGAGACATGGTCTGATGCAATAAAAACTAAAGAAGATAGATTGATATTACTCTTTCTCCATAATACTTGCTACACATAGGAAAGTGACTAAATTTCAAATTATCAGGTTAATCTTAGATATATACATATACACATACACAATGTTGATTATCTATAAATTTTGGATGCCATTAAAATCATTTTAGATTCATCTTAACTCTTGATCTATCTATAGAAATGTAAAACTTTTAAATTTCCTCAAATTTTGTACTTTAAAAAGAATTTGCACCTCCCTCCATATATTTGATCCTATCATCCTATAAACAACTTTTTTTTTATATATGTTATAAATATATAATATATATTTATAATTGAAATATAAATATAAATTTGATTGAATTGACACACTATCTAATAAAAAAAAACTTTATATTACAAATAAAATAATCCTAATTTATGAATCACAAATAAATTCGAATGAAATATGATATATACATTTTTTTAATTAAATAATCAAAGTTATTAATAAAAAAATTATGTATTTTGCCCATTAAAGAATCCTATGTATTAAAGAGAATAAATTCTATTTGAAATTTTATTAAATTATTTGCATTATTACTATTATTATATTCATAGTCTACTAATAATGTGATATAAAACTACTCTTTTAACTCTTTTAATAATGTGAAATTATTTAACTCTTTTAGTTTTTTTTCTATTTTAATTATATATTCAGTAATTTTAATTATAATTTTATTGATTTTAATTATATAAAATAAAAAGTAAAACATCAAAATTATCTTAAGGAATTATTAAATTAAATTAAAGCTCAATCATTAATAGCTAATAAGTATACCAAAAATATTAACCTATCATCAAATACCAAAAAAACACTATAGAACAACATAACATTTACACCAATAAGAATAGTCTTTCACCTGCCGAGTCTTTCCTTCAACCACTGAGTCTTTCAGGGCGGAGAAACTATTACCAGATTCGAGCTGTGTTTTTTTTTGCATCAGAGCTTCCTTTTTGGCTGGAATGGGATTGGGATTTTTCCCCTCTCTACGCGGACCGGATTTTGGATTTGTCTTAGGTCTTTTGGCTTGCTGCCATCCCTCTTCCATATCTTTTTCTTGCTGGATTTGAGGGATTTTTGGGCAGTTCTTCTGGAAATGCCCATAATAGTGGTAGTGTCTGCATTTGAATGACAATTGTTCTTAATCTAGCTTTTGGAAGTGCTGCCAATTTTCTAAAGTCAGTTTTATGGCTTTCCGTAATCCATTTTCTAAGTCAACTTCAACACAAATACGAGCACATGAGTATTGATCTTTAGTACTTGCTCTGTCAATGTACTTGCCGAGCCCATTGCCAATGGACTGCAGCGAGGAGAGCGTCCAATAATGGATCGCGAGATTAGGAAGCCTGACCCACACCGGGATCGCCTTAGACACATCTAGAGCATGATCAAAGTATGGGGTCTAGCGATTCAGATATAGCTCTTGGGGCCCCATGAAATAGGGCCCATTTCTGAAGATCAGGTTCCGATCGTGGATATAAATTCAAACAAGAAAAACCCACGACCTACTGCGTAGCACGTGACACTACTAGTGATCAGAGGGTATCAGTTCTTCTGAATCCAGTTTTTAGTAGTGTGTGGTGAGGGCTAGAGACTGGTGAACTGCCCCACTAAAGCCCGATCTGCCAAAGAAACCCCAATCTGCATCGGCTGCTCCAGAGGAAGGGCGATGATCGAAACATCAACGACTTTTTTGACAAATTTTGGGGGTGGGGCAGAGACGGGTTTCTTGCCTTGAGCGACGAGCAAACGCTTGAAGGCAGTTGCATCTACTAAGGGCGGGGGAAGAGGCGGTTGCTCACCACCTTTTTCAGAACTCATGGAGCCCGAAACCAAAAACAAAGTCTAATTTTGATAGATTGCCAGATCTAACACACCACCATACCACCATAGTAAATTTTAAATATGATCAAGTAAAAACTAAAAAATAAATATGTAAAAGAATGTCTTTATAATAGTGAGGAAGTTAGTGATTGAAATCACAACCATTAATTTATTGAAACAACTAAGAATATTCCATCAATATTTAATTTGTCCATACAAAACTGATTAAGCACTTAAAAACCTATTAAATGTATCCATTGTCAATATTAGCCAATCATCAAACACCAAAAAAAAAACCATAAAATTGGATGAATCAGTTAACACCAATAAGAATAACATAGCATTTACACTGTTGAACAACCATAGAATGTCTAATAACAAAGGAGAAACCCAAAACTAGACTTCAATAATGTGGAGCTTTACAGACCGTTGAAAGCTGCACAGACGGGGCATTACAAACGTGGAAATTTATTTCTCCTAAAACAAATCCAAAATATTACATAAATAAAATATTAAATGCGATGCCGCCGCACTTTACACGAATAAGTTCGATCTAAATTCCGTCAAAATTCTCCGACGTGGGCAGGCGTTCGATGAAGAACAGATCGAAGACGGCCCCTGCGAGGCCACCGCCAATGAGGGGTCCGACCCAGAAGATCCAGTGGTTTTTCCATGTCCAGCTCACCAGCGCCGGCCCGAAGGCCCTCGCGGGGTTCATGCACGCCCCGTCGAAGGCCCCGCCAGCCAATATGTTGGCGCCCACGATGAATCCAATGCAGATCGGGGCAATAGTGCCCAGGGTGCCATTTTTGGGGTCGAATGCCGTTGCGTACACCGTGTAGACCAGGCCGAATGTCATCACGATCTCGAACACCAGAGCGTTGCCCACCGCCACGCCAGAGGACAATGAGAACACCCCAATGGTCTGCATCCATGTCAAGAAGATTCGTTAATACTATTGCCCGTCTGACGCTGTAAGAAAGCAACGAGCGAGTCGAGAAATGACTTAGCATGCCGTTGGTGGTATACTTGAGGAGCCCACAGGCAACCGTGGCGCCGAGCATCTGGGCAATCTAGTAGAAAATGCCCCTTAGAAGGGTGATGTGCCCTCCAACCAGTGCCCCGAAGGTCACCGCGGGGTTCACATGCCCTCCCGAGATGTTAGACGCCACCGCCACGGCTACGAAGAGCGCTATGCCGTGCGCCAGCGCTTCCGCCNGCACGCCCCGTCGAAGGCCCCGCCAGCCAATATGTTGGCGCCCACGATGAATCCAATGCAGATCGGGGCAATAGTGCCCAGGGTGCCATTTTTGGGGTCGAATGCCGTTGCGTACACCGTGTAGACCAGGCCGAATGTCATCACGATCTCGAACACCAGAGCGTTGCCCACCGCCACGCCAGAGGACAATGAGAACACCCCAATGGTCTGCATCCATGTCAAGAAGATTCGTTAATACTATTGCCCGTCTGACGCTGTAAGAAAGCAACGAGCGAGTCGAGAAATGACTTAGCATGCCGTTGGTGGTATACTTGAGGAGCCCACAGGCAACCGTGGCGCCGAGCATCTGGGCAATCTAGTAGAAAATGCCCCTTAGAAGGGTGATGTGCCCTCCAACCAGTGCCCCGAAGGTCACCGCGGGGTTCACATGCCCTCCCGAGATGTTAGACGCCACCGCCACGGCTACGAAGAGCGCTATGCCGTGCGCCAGCGCTTCCGCCACCAGCCCCGCCGGCGTCGTCGAAGCGTCACTCGTCAACTTGGCTGCGCATTCAAAAAACACACACACATTCAAATCACCATATCTTGGCAGGCAGGAAGAATGAAACGAAAGAACAACGCAAGGGAACGAGATCGTTGTTACAGAAAGCAATGACAGATCCTTCGCCGGCGAAAACGAAGATGATAGCCGAGATGAACTCCGCGAGAGCAACTTTGAGAGTGCCCGGGTGGTAGGCCTCCTCGGACCTCCCCACTGCAATTCTTTGAAATGGGTATGGCATGATGGCCGCCTTCAATTTTCCAGAGGAATGGTTTGTGGGAGCATGAGCAGGGACTGGTGTTTATATTGGCAATAGGGGCCTTTATTTCTCTGCAGGGCCCCATCGTCCTTACAGTGACAGCTATACCCAATTGGGAGGCTGAGAGCGTCAGGCGCTCACCGGACAGTCCTGACCCGTCATTTCCCTCTCCATTATTACTAGTTTTGCCCGTCCATGGATCTCCTGAGCCATCCTTTATTCATCTGCCATTTGCCTCGAGTTTTTTATTTTTTTATTTGTTGAAATGCAACGATCATTTGGAAATTTGACTTAGTTCAGATTTAGAGATGTCGATTTTTAAAACATGTCTTATGGTTACTGCTTTTCAAATTATATATATATACTAGCACAGCCGACTCGCTCTGACAACACTCCCCACACAGAGTTTTTACTGTTTAACAGACCTGCCATGTTTTGATTCGAACGCCGTTCAGTGCATTTTGGATGGTACTATCCTGAACAGTCACATTTGAAACACAAGCTTTGCTTCCGTTCTTTCCCAGCTATCCGATATTGAAGTTATAAATTGAAAAATAAGCATAGATCTTCATGTAGTGTAACAGAGATTAGAAATATGCAAAGAATAGAGACAGTAATTATACCTTATGCCGTGACCAGGACCACAGTTGATATTGTGCACGCGGATGTCTGAACAACCTGTTTGTATGGAAACGCAGTTGTCACCTTTTCATCCCACCAGCCATTAAAACAGATTAATCATCAGATCCGAGAAAATAATAGTTCTCAGCTTTTAAATTAATATTGACACGATCCGAAAGGATTTGGGATTAAAAAACGATTTTGATGGATTTAGTGTTTTTGGATGCAGGTGAATATTAAACGTCCGTGTAGATCGTGGTATGTGCGACCAAAATGAAACTTGTGTAGAGTGTATTTTAATGATATAAAAGTGGTCTGTATATATTTTAATTCTCTTTAATCATTTGAACGTGGCAATTATGTATTTTTACGTAAATTTATAATGTGATTAGATAAATGTAAAAAAGTAAACATGTTAACGGATGCCTTTATAAATGCAAGGAAGTTATGAACAATAAATCTGATGCATTGATTTTGGAGGACGACTAAGAATATGTCAGCGTCTTCAATGCTTAGCCATCAGATTAGAATTTAAGATTAAAAGATCATTAATTGTGTCCATTGTCAATAGGTACGTAATTATGATATATATATATATATGATTATGGTTTATTTTGTTGAAAATTGTTTTGTTTTAATTATTATTTCACTTAATGGTGTTTTTACTTCAGTTTATTATTATAGTTATACTTTTATTGTCAGAGTGTATAAAATATTGTTTTTGAAGATTTTAGAAAATATTTATATATTGCATTTTTTATGGTTTATTTTGTTTTGTTTTAATTGTTGTTTATTATTTTTATTTAGATAGTTAATTTAAATATTGTAGTTGTTGAGTGATCATCATTAATAATAAAAAATTTGAAACACAAGATTTATACTTCACACTTATATCACATGGTATAACATTAACAACAACATGTATATCACATGGTATAACATTAATAACAACATGGTACAACACTTTGAATATGGTTTCCTTTTTCATTTAAATACTACAACTATATAACATGTTACAACATTCATTTTCATTTAAATGCTATGCAAAAGAGGACATTACATGAAGTAACACGACTCATGGCGATTTTGAATCTGGACTCCAGTGCTGGTTTTGGTGCTCATGAAAGACGAAAGACTCTGCTCTTGGATTTCGTAGAGCCCTGGACGCTCCTGGAAGCCCCCCACCATTTGCCTAGTCTTGGCGTTGTCACTACCTCTCGGCATTAGTGAACTCTCGGTGCGCTTGATAGGACTGTCTCTTTTTTTAAACTGAAAGGACTATTCCTACCAACTCTTGGCGTCTTGTGGGAGGTATTTTCTAGTTACTAAGACGATTCACCTTATAAGCAGTATCTATCTTAACCCTCTTGATTTCCGACAGTTCTTCCCTGAATCTGTCTCGTTTTTTGATCTATTGTTTAAGCTTTGATTTGTTGTTTCCAAGATCCTCTGTTTTTTCCTGGTTCCCATCTGAACTTTTTGACTTCCTCTCTATGTTTCATTGATGCTTTCCTCTCTCTATTAGCACCTTTTGCTTTTCACTTGACCTGCCAGTTAGGATGGGGGAATCTTCCCCTCCTTCCTGTAAGTTTTAAACCTGTGAAGTAAAGCAATGCATTTATATTCTTAAGCAATACAGAAATTAATCAATGGCTCATACACAGAATACACAGAGATCGTTACCGGAAACCCTCAACCGGGAAAACCTTTCTTTTTCATTATATTGAATTACACCATTCGCCATACAATATATACAATGTTTTTAGGTATTCCGTAGATACCAAAACCCTAATCCCTTAATCCGGGATTAATTTACAAATCAGCTAAAAATAGCAAAATCCGCTAAAAATAGCAAATAACCGCCCAAAATAGCAATCTAGTTGGTACGGACTGCCAGACGCAGTTGTTGTAGCGCACCCACACACACACACACATGCAAAGAATATAACACATACCCAACATTCTCCCACTTGTTGTTTTCTTTGCATCCAGGGGTCCAGGGGATTATATAGTCA
>SNQJ01S0113497.1:965-28397 GCA_010110895.2 Picea sitchensis
GAATCAAAGAAAGGAATAACTATGCAAGCTACATGAATGGTGAAAATAGTAGATATGAAAATGTTCGTAGACCATTCAAGATAAATTATAATCCATTTGACCCATTAATGGATCAAAATATTGTATGTTACAAGTGCAATAATGTTGGTCACAAAACATGAGATTGCAGAGAGATGAAGGAAGATAATCATATGCCAAATGTCTGCATACCAACTACAACATGGAAAAGGAAAGAAATTCCACACAATGAAAATTGTCAAATAGCATTGGTCGCTAAAGAATGCAAAGAAGAAGATGAATGGTTCATAAACAATGGGTGCTCATCTCATATGACTGGAGATAAAAGAAAATTTGTCAGCTTGAAGAAAAAGGGTGGAAATGTTTCATTTGGAGATGACTCATCTACCAAAATACTTGGAAAAGGAACTGTAAATCTTGGAAGTGAAAATGTAAAAGAAGGAAAAGTCCTATTGGTTGAATATCTGAAGCATAATTTCCTTAGTGTCAGCAAAATATGTGATCAAGGATACACTCTTATGTTTGACTCTCGAAAATGTAAAATCAGAGAAAATAACTCAGGAAGATTGGTTCCAACTGCAACAAGAAGACAGAACAACATATACATCGTAGACATGAAGAAGAGAGAGAAGACAGAAGCCACACAAAAGGATTCCAAGGAAGAAAAAGTCCCAAAGACCAAAAATAAGGATGAAGTGTTATTGAGTGCCACATGTTCAGGGGGAGCAACCCCAAAGAAGAAGGTTACCTTTTTCCATTAAACTCGGGGGGAGAAACCCTACCCTTTGCCATTGATGTCAAAGGGGGAGATAAATTGGGATCATGATGATAGGGGGAGAATGATTGTTTCCATCAATGACAAAGGGGGAGATTGTTGGAAGATTGGTTGTTTTCATTTATGTCAACCCTATTCATTGGTTTTGGACCGCAAGATTGATGAAGGTATTTGGACATGAAGGACAATGTACATGAAGATAAAACACCCATGGATGGATAATATACATCATGTTGTTTCCAGTGGTATCTGTCACATCACGTGGATCCTCATGGTTGAGGAGAAATGAATTTTTGAAGATGACAAAGTGAATTGAACAAGGAAGTACATGTAGGCCCTGAAGATAATTAAAGAAAAGAATTACAAAATAAGAAAGTGTCAAGTCGGCCCTAATGTTAAAAGGAAGTGACATAAATGGTATAAATAAATATCATTATACATTCATTGATAAACAAGTCGAATTTCAGAGGAAATCAGAAGTAAAGAAGGCCGGATTTCAAGGGAGGATGAAGTCTTTTGGTGATGTGTTCTAAGGTATGTTATTTTCAGGTCATCTTACCATTTTCTCTATAATGTTTTTTCTAGAACGATTCATATGGTAAAATTGCTATGGTATTGAGAATACATATCAAGGTACCTGTGGTAAAAGTTTCAACTCTTTATTCGCTACAATTATGGAGATACACTCTGTGGAAGATAGGGTTTTTGACCAGTCCTGAAGCTAGTCAATAAACAGGTGTTCCAGGTAAAACAATCATAAATTATTCATAGAGAATCCAAATGAAGTGGGACCAATTGAATTGGAAAGGTTATGGCCTGTAGTTTCTTGTGTTCTATTTTTATAATCTGATGTTAAATATTGAGCGCGAGACATTATGTACATGTTCGCTCTCCTGAATAAACCAGAATTGAATAAAGTCTACCATTCTTTATATAACTTGTTTTTGGGGAGGATTCAAGGAGTGAAAATTGGAGAAGTTTTAGAGAATAAATTGAGTAATATTATCTATAGGATCAAATTATTCCAAGAATTGAATAATTTCATAAATTGAAGAAGTCTCAGGAAGCATTATCAGGTTCTATGTGATGGTTGGTTGATGGTCATGATTTAATGTAAAGTTTTATTATCTCTCATATATTCTTGGGTGGAAGGAAGGGGAAAGGATGGTTGATGGTCATGATTTAATGTAAAGTTTTGTCTCCTCATATATTCTTTGGGTGGAAGAAGGGGAAAGGATGGAGAGTTCAACACTCTTGATACTGGAGGATTGTGTATTCCTTTTGATTTTATCCCTCCCTTTACATTTGGAAGTTGTAGCCACCTTGGAAGTCATTACTCCCTGAACAATAACCATTGATTATTCCTCATATATTGCGCATGGTGTACTATGGTGTATTAGTGTAACTCATACTATTGTTCAATTTTCATTGGATATAATTGGAATGACTTACATAAGTTGAAAAGGTTTGTAAAACTTTAATTGATATTGATTCACCCCCTCCTCAAGACAACAGAATGTTGGTAGGAGGCTATTTCAATTGTGCACAATGGAGATCATTTGACCACATTCTTGTACTTTATGTTGCATGGTTAGTTTATGTCCTCTAGCACGATGGTGAACTTTCCTAGTTTCATTCATATTTCATCACATCTCATCATTTCACTTAGATAATTCGTTTATCTTGACACATTTTCACTTTGTACCTAGGTGAAACCCACTTCAACCTCAAATTTCATCACACTTCATTATTTTTCCTAAGTAGTTTGTGTATCACATAACAATTGTTCCTTATACCTAGGTAAAATAATCACTTTTCACTTCATTCTATCCCTTCGGAGGTACATGCCATAATTCCCTTAAATTTCCCTAAGTCTTATCTTATAATAACCCCTCATTTGTTATATTTTCATTTTCACATCATTCCCAAGTGTAAACATACCTAACCCATTTGGGATATTTCAAATTTAAAATCCTAAAACTTTAGGAAGTGCCAAAATATTAGCCTCTTACTCTTTAAATGTTATAATTATTCATTAAGGCTTATTCCCTAAGTATTATTGTTTATTTATCACAAGGGAACCCAAATTTATGTCCATGTGGTACAAAACTTATGTTATCACTCCCCCTTTGGCACACATGTTGAGGAAAATCACTAAAAAATAAATAAGTCATCCTAGCATCAACTTAACCTTGTTCACACTTTCCAACTCACTCATGTCATGTCCTTATCCAATTACACACATATTGAGGAGGTTGTTTGACCCTTGAGTTGACTAGGGGATAACCGTGCATGCACCGTATGGTTTATTCACCTCATCAAATTTCCCTAGCCTTCCATTTCATCCATTTACAGATGTATACACACCTCCTATTAGTAACATTTCTTGTCCAAAGATAGGGATATCTGTGTTTGCAAGTTGCGTGGAGAAGCGCTTCAGCTGCAGTAATGATCCCAAGCCATTATGTAAGGATCATCACTATTTTGGTGTCTTTTAAAACTTTTTCTCAGTGAGGTATTTCACAACATTTTGTTGATCTACCTTTAGATGTGTTTATATGTGTGTATGCAGCAAATAATGTAAAGAGATAACCATGGAACATACACAACCATATGCAATAAGATACAAGCCAAAAACATCTCAATTCTTTATTCATAAAATAGAGAAACTCGCTAAGAATGCTCAACAGATGGCCAAAAAAGATAGACAATAGATAAGAGCTGCTACAAAATGCTCCCCGCTTAATACAAAGATGCCTCCAAAGGTTGAATGAGAGATGAAGATCAATACAAGACTAATGCTAAACTTCCACCGAAGAATGCCATTCCAATAGAAGTCAAGCCTCAATAACTCTACCAAAAGTGTCCAATCATCCTAATAAATATGCCAACCGATAGATCGAGAAACTGTAAGGAAAAACCAGATGTCCAAACTCCCAAGATCCCTCTTAATCTCTATAGATCTGAAATCTCGCTCTGAATGGTGCGCCCCACTGATGACTGAAGCCCTAGATAATTTGGCTCCTGGCCAAGGAGGCCTCCAAATGCTCAAACTTCCATAAATATAGATCGAGACACTGCAGTCACTAGGTAAAGTCTGTGGTCAAATCTGAAGTGTAACCCCTCCAAATGGACTAGATCTCATCTCAAAAACACCCTCCTTCTCTTCACCACCCCACTCACTAAGAAATAATTTTGAGCCATAAAATTGTCTCAGAAAGAAATAGATCTGATGTACAAGGCCCCGCAATGAAAACCTAAGTGATAGAATCTCCAAAAGCCCTGCCAATCTCCTACAACGAATCTCTCCAAAGATGGTGTGCCTCTCTAGCTAGAATCCCTCAACTAGTGCACCATCTCTCTATCCAGACATGAAATTGATGGTGAATCCTCCCAAGAATTGAGTAGATATGGAACTAGAATGGTGTGGGAGAGTATTGCATCTCCGAGACCAAGCTTAGAACAATATAGGTGGAATTCACCACCGATCGTCTTCTAGGGTTTGTTATGCCAAACCTCAAACCCCTAATATTGGGCTTACTAGCTAGAAGCCGGAATCAAAATAAGATCTTGCATGAATCCTAAGTAGAGGCCCTGCCTTCCTTTAAATTTTTGATCACCTTGTCCCTCCAAAAGTGACTTCATTTTATTATTTAATTAATTAATTAAATCACTTTAATTAATTAATTAACCTTTTACCTCCGAAAATATCCTTATCTCTCCTTATGGCTTCCTCGGCCAATTTAAAAGTCACTTCTAGCCACCCCATCCTCTAGTGTCAGCCCTCCCTAATCCAATGAGCTATTACACCGAGAGGTTCCTCCAAGTAATGTGTCTAAAATGACCTCTTCAGTGATTTCATCTAACTTATAGCTCAAAATAGTCAAAATCATGGAAATCACGAATGGAATGAAACCAAAGCCAACTCCGGTGCGTAATGGATGATAATGATGGAATACGATAAATTCCAACCGGACCCCACAAGGCCTCTCAAATACCCCTGTATCATATAACATCCATCTGCCTACTCGTCATCATAAGTCTCTCACTATGATGATGTCCCAGTGGGACATTACATTCTCCCCCGCTAGAAATTGCTTGTCCTCAAGCAATAATCAACTTCAAATATAATGCTGATCCCATGTCCACTGTGTGGATACATAGTAGAACCCATCCAAAGAGAAATACAGTATACTCCACCCCCGGATCCCATATCAGGAAATGAAATGCAATACCCTATGAAGCATAGCCCTGAAATATATCAACTGGGTGGAACCTCCCCGCATTACGACACATGGCCTCCTCTTGGACGAGTCCATCCTCCAAATTCTAATGAGATCCACACTTCCATCAACCGTGACCTCGGCCGATGCCATAGTGAGGTACTGGAAGACCTCCATGAGACACCCTCATGCGTTGTGCTCCCCTCAACACTCAAGCTAAATGGAAAGTTAGAACAAATTTCCTCAAGAAAGGTCCACCACCTCGCTAGTGAGATGCTCAACCTTGCAATCCCCGGTCCCATGCTAGCCTCTCACGAAGATCCCCATGCTAACATTGTACTATGATGGCCCTACCTGACTGCTCCCTGTATGTATACTGGATCACCCACTACTGGATCCTCAAGATAGAATCCCAAGTAGCCATTGGACCCGTTGTCCAAAAATTGTACCCGTATGACATCTCTATAAGAAAAGTACCTATCCACCTTCCATGTCCTATCATGATGATCATGAGTGAAAAGTTGCCTCCCTCTAACAAACAAATCCCTGCAGAATTCACTCCAAATCGACTGTGGAGTGTGTGGCTCTCTGGCACCACCTGGATCATCATGTAGTCATATATCCTGCTGGCCAAATGAACTCCCGGATCCCATGGCAAGCTTGGAAGTTTATCACTTCCAATCTCCTCTAATCAGCCCCCGTAGGAGACTAATCACTATCGAAGCCCTATGTACACTTGCTATCCCTCCCTCGCGGTTGTTTCCAATGATAAATGTCAGAAAGGATAGTGTACATATCTGCAGCCCCATCAGGACTGGAAGGCATCACATTCTTTGGTCAAATCCAATGATTCGACCATAAGCTCATCCCTCGATATCCATGATAACTGCTCTCCTCAGAGTCATCATTGAATCCCAACCATCCAAGACAACCGGAAGTAACTCCAACTGCTGATCAACCAACCTCCAACTATCATCTCCCATAACTACCGACATGGTGATGGTGATCTCTCATAACTAGGTGATGTTGCAAAAGAGTGACATCTGCATGCCCCTAGGTGTGTCTCCTCTCTGCCAGGCACTATACCCCTCTAAATCCCACCATACATCTCAAGATGTCTCTGAGCTATCACTCAAAGACTATATGTCTTACTAATACCTCATGTCATATCCCTAGACTCATGTTGCATCATAGATCCTCGGGATACTACCGATCAACTCCTCTACATGGAGGTCAACCACCCCAAGACACAAATGGAAGTGTCCCCATCGACTAGTGCTCCTCTACTATATCATCAACATCCTCCGCCAATGAATAAATGATACATCTGAGTGTCCACTGAGACACATGAAGTGGATCTCTGATGAATCTCCCTCAAGAGACCCAACTCATATAGGACTCCATTTGAAAGGCTGTTTGTGTGCTCCTCAAGAATCCTCGAGTGCTCCAACTCCTGAGTGAGTCGGTTTACCTCCAACTCATGCCCCCTCAGGCCCTATGATACAACTCCCCGCCAATCCCTAGTAGGTAGTCTCTGTCAGTCAACAACTGTTGGTAGTCAGTCCCCATCACAGATACTGTTTCCCAGAGAGTGTGAAAATCATCCATGGAAAATCCTCCATCCGCAATGCCATGTGCCTCTGATGCTCTCCAACCATAATCCGCCATCAATGTGATGCATGTCATCAATATGTCTAGTGGGTTCCCTCGATCATAGCCTCACTAACTCCCAACCGTGTTGCTAAGTGGTGTGACTTCCCCGGACATATTGCGTCAGGGTACCCCTCATGCCTCTCACGCTAGTGCCATCACTAACAACACTCTTTGTTGAAGATAAAGTGATGAACTGTCTGCTGTCTACTATGCCACTAGGTACTCCCTCGTGATGCCAATCGTGATCCCATCACTAGATGCCATCTCCCCCCGACTCACATTGTATCCTGTATGAGCAGCTGTATCCTCCGTGCACTCAACCTGCTACTAACATATGCACCTGGATCCCATATAGCTTTATACGTACACGCATATCGTCTTCCTGACTGCCAAAGAGTGTATCCTCATCCATGCAATATGATCCTAGAAGTAAGTGCTCCATCCACCGCCAACCTCTCTCTCATCCGGGCCAACCATCGGAATTTCCAATAGTCAGGATCATCTCCTCCGACTAACCTATATGTGGGTCAATTGCATTTACATCCCTGCACTCTCCTCCTAGATCTGTGGGCCCACCTCGCCATGGTGTATCCTCACACTAGGCTCATCCATCATACCTAACGTACCATCTCATCCGACATGGCTATCATGGGTGTCTCAATAGGTGTCAGATGTCCCATTTCCCATAGGAAGCTCATCTCTAGGTGCTAACACATGTGACTCTCACTAGTGTCACCACTCACAGGCGAAGGTCATCAATGGTATGTGACGGTTCGAGACACCGGGGCTATCGCCCCGCCCATCCAACAGCTTATCCACTACACAAGGGTCATCCTCCTCCTCAAACGCAGGGGCATCACTAGCCTCTGTGTAAGATTCATCATCACTATCCTCGAGGTAGAGTCACTATCACTAGCCTATGTGCAGAGTCACTGTCATCATCCAAATTCTATGAATCCACATATGTTGCTCCATCCTCACACACCGGACCTCACCGCTGCGACATGCCCCAATAATGCGCTCTTGATCTTTACCATTGCACCTATGATCTAGTTCCCACCTCCCCTTGCAACTGTGGTAAGGTTGCATGCTCCTACTGGGCGGGGGGTTTCTCTTCCCACCATATAGTCAGCTTTTTCTTTTCACCGCTATGATCATCCTCAGAAAATATACCATTTTCTCCAATGGGGATTTCTAAAGGCTACATATTGTAGGAAGGTTATTATAGCCTTATTTTGCTAAGGCCGTCATACATGATCTTCAACCATGGTATCTCAAAGGCTATCTTATTCACTTATTTCCAACTATCCATTTATCCCTATGGAAGACTCCCTAGGTTTGCAGGATTTAAGTTCGATAAAATCGTAATGATCCCAAGCCATTATGCAAGGATCATCACTATTTTGGTGTCTTTTTAAACTTTTTTCTCAGTGAGGTATTTCACAATAAACACTTTTCCGATCTACCTTTTAGATGTGTTTATATGTGTATGCAGCAGCGTAATGTAAAGAGATAACTATGGAACATACCTCAACCATATGCACACAAGATAGACAAGCCAAACATCTCAATTCTTCTTTATTCATAAATAGAGAAACTCGCTACAATGAAGATGTCAACTGAATGCTCAATGTGATGGCCAAGAAGATAGACAATAGATAAGAGTTGCTACAAAATTCTCCCGGCTAATACAAAAGATGCCTACAAGGTCAATGAGAGATGAATATCAATACAAGCAGATCTCAATGCCAAACTATCCAGCTGAAGAATACCACGCTCCATTAGAAGGTCAAGCTCTCAATAACTCACGCTAAAAGTGTCCAATCATCCTAATAAATATGCTAACCGATAGATCGAGTGATGAAGAACAACCCGGGTGACCGAAACTCCAAGATCCCTCTCAATCTCTATAGATCTCAAATCCCCCACTGAATAGTGCACCACACTGGATGATCAAACTCTAGATAATTTGGCCCCTCAATAAGGAGGCCTCCAAATGCTCAAACTCTCCTTAAATATAGATCGGGACATCAGAAGTCACTAGGTAAAGTCTCGTGGTCAGATCTTGAAGTGTAACCCTCCAAATGGACTAGATCTAGATCTCTCAAAAAACACTCTTCTCTTCAATTCGCCCCACCGCCCAAGAAATAATCTGAGCCACAAACTTGTCTCAGAAAGCACTAGATCTCTGATATCCAAGGCCCTCGCAATGAAACCTGCGATGTAATCCTCAATGGCCCTGCCAATTTCCTACAATGAATCTCTCTCCCAAAGATGGTGTGCCCCTCTTGCCGAAATCCCTCAACTGGTGCACCATCTCTCTATCTACACATGAAACTCATGTAGAATCCTCCCGCAGAATCAGTAGATCCGAACTAGAATGGTGTGGGATAGTATCAGTATTGCATCTCCGAGACCAAGCTTGGGACAAGATAGGCGGAATCTTTCACCACCGAATCGTCCTCTAGGGTTTGTTATGTCAAAACCCTCAAAACCCCCAATATTGGGCTCACTAGCTAGAAGCCAGAAATCAAAATAAGATCTTGCATGAATCCTGAGTAGAGGCCCTTGCCTTCCTTTTATACTTTTTGGATCACCTTGTCCCTCCAAAGTGACTTTCATTTTATTAATATTTAATTAATTAATTAAATCACTTTAATTAATTAATTAACCTTTTTACCTCTGAAAATATCCTTATCTCTCCTTATGGCTTCCCTGGCCACTGAAAGTCACTTCTAGCCATCCCATCCTGTAGTGTTGATCCTCCCGAATCCAATGAGCTATTACACTGAGAGGTTCCTCCAAGTAATGTGCCCAAAATGACCTCTTCAGTGATTTCAATTAACTTATAGCTCAAAATAGTCAAAATCATGGAAATCATCGGAATGGAACGAAACCAAAGCCAACCTATGTGGAATGGCTGATAATGATGGAATATGATGATAAATTCCAACTAGACCCCACAATTCCTCTCAAATACCCCTATACTCACTATAACATCCATCTGGCTACTTTAGTCATCATAAGTCTTTGCCCTGTGATGATGTTCCAAAGTGGGGACATTACAGAGCACAACGCGGAAAAATCTCATTTCAGGCTTCCAAACAAGCAAGCGGGAGAGATTATATTGTCTACGGTCTAGATTCATCCACAACATAAGGGTGGATCGAAGGTTGGCGGGGAATCGCGAATAGCAGAGGTGCGTCGGGATTAGCGCAATGGATAGCGCCCATGTTGTGCGTGGGAAAAGATAGCAGTCGTCCATCCAAAGGACGTGTGGCGTGAGATCTAGTCGCGTCGGCGTTTCGGCAGTCACGAGTTCAAAGGGTAAGGGTTCTATGTCATTCTGCATCTCGAAACCCAAACCCCAAAAGCGCCAAAAATGCTCAAGGTCGGGCCCGCAGTATCAAGAAGAAATCTCAGCCGTCCATCCACAGGAAACACTTGGCGCGCGATTAGGCTCCTCGCCTTTTCGCCCATCGCAATTTCGAGGCGCAAGGAGCAACTCCATCATATTCCCGATGCGCGAGGTGTCGGGAGCGTCCAAGACTCGGGCCCATAGCATCACCAAGTGGGTTCAGGACCGTCAGATCTAAGAAGACACGTGGCACCCAATTAAACCATCTCGGCGTTTTTCCCATCACGATTGTGATAAGCGAGGATTAACTCCTTCCTACTCACGAACGCCGAAAACGCCTTTGAGAGTAAGCGCAAGGTCACAGCCCATGGTCATTTCAGAAAGAAAAAGAGTCGTGTAAAAGGGGCCCAAGGCGTCGATTCCAGTCACCGAAAGGATCATCGCGATCTCCATGCGCCATTTGATTCGACCTCGGCCTTGGTTTTCGCTTGGAGTAAATGAAGGCGAGAAGGGGTGGTTGAAACCTCTCCTCATGAATTAAGTGTAAGATATGGAGAGTCTGGAAAGCGGTCTGCTCGAGAGGGTCCTGTGTACCAATTTCTTCAAAAGAGCCTTGCTGAGTCCTCGACTGGCCAGAGGAAGACTACACACGCTAACTCGACTCTTTATGGCTCAGCTCCTCCCCTTACAGGAGCCATGCACAGTTAATGTGGTGTCTGACAAAGAATATCTGTCCGAATTCGGCTGAAGGGACACCAAGACTTCGATGACTGAGCACGCCGCTGTTAGGCAAATTTCTCTGAGTATATAGACTCAGTCTTTGTATTTTGTAATGGATCGATGGTAGAGCGAAGCTCTCGGTTGTAAAGTTTTAATTGGCATTCTAGCTTTCTGGTTATGCATCTGTATGTGAGATTTCTTGTTTTATGATAGATAGTCTTTCATACTCCATCTAATTTTCACCTCATGCTGAGAGAGTTCGTGAACGACTGATTCGTGTGAATTATTGCAATCATGTTATGATAAATGATTTATTGTTGCATTTTTGTATTCTCCGGTGTTTTGCGTTTGAATGTAAGAAGATCTTGCGTTTAGATGTTTTCTCCTACAGTCTGTTTGAAACTTGATGTTTACGACAGACCTTTGCAGTTCTCTTATACAAGTCTTCCCCCTACTCACCCTTACTATGACTCACTATCTGAAGTTTGATTAAGACCTCACCTGCCCACGCCTACCTGGCCTAGTTTCAGAGTTAGAACAATATGGCATTGAGTTAGCTTCCATTTGATCACCCCTTTTATAAACAAATCGTGACATAAACTGATGGGCGTCGATCTCTGCTCCTGCTGCAATCCAGGGGTGACTTCTAACGCTAACACCTCCCTAGGCAACTAGTTGGTGCACTCCAATATGAGGTCCCATTAACAATTTGCATGAGCATTTTCACAATTTTTACACATTTGGAAGTGACTTGGTCAAATGATGCCAACTTACACACTTATTAAGGAGATAGGGAGGATTTAAAGTGGATCCATTGCATAATTTTCAAGGGAATTTTTTCTAGAGTGGCTTATTCATGGTTGACTTGGTCCATTTGCACATATTTTAAGGGATCTCTCTCTCTCTCTAGGGTGAATTCACGCATGGTGAAGGTTTTAATGTGAACCCAAAGCACAATTATATTGTTTTTTCCAGTCAAAGTGGTCCACAAGGCACAAGTACCAAGGGAAAACTTGCTAGATGAGGCATTTTATTGATTTTTGGTGAAAATGATTCTAGAAAAATCCCTCTAACTATGACACTTGGAACTTGCAGGGTTATATTAGAGAATGCCCTCATTATTTGAGTTGTACACATGATGTTTTTTCACCTATTTTGGCAATTCTCCCTACATCTTTGACTCAACATTTTATTAATATCTTTGAGGTGGTTATTCCTTGGGGAGTTCCCTATCTCATGGAGAGGACAAGTATCTCATTGTGTGTGTTTTGCATGAGATATATTGTTGAGGAAGATGACATGTGGCACCAAATTCATCCAATATTTTATTTTATCATTTTCTATGGGAATTTTTGGTATAATTTGTCCACTTAGGAGAATATTATAATAATTGTCATCATTTTATAGGATAAAGGAAAATATTGTTTTATTCTTGAGAGAGTTGAACTGAAATCTATATAAGGATTTTCTCACTCCTCATTTTGTATGTTGGATTTGGGAGACTTCTCTCCCTTGGAGATATTAATGATAAATTTATTGGATGTTCATGGAGAATCAATAATTATCTTATGGGTGAGGTTATTTCCATGATATTATTGTTATTTTCCTTATTGCTAAAATTATCTTAGACATATGTTCATGGAGTACGATTTGGTATACAAATTTCACCTTTTGTTATTGATGTCAATGGAGCATTGTCTATATAATACATTACTCACTACTTAGGATAAGTGTACCTATATATTACCCCCGATAGCAATTACCTTCATGGATGTTGGATGTTATCTACCTTTCTAACATCCTTAGATTATTTTCTGCAATATAGGGGTAGCAAAGAGAGAGGCAACATTGTTTTTATTTTTATCCATTGTGTTCTCTTTCCACTTTTATGAAGGCCTCTCATGTGAGTTTTTTTATGACCCCATGTGCCCAATGGACTAGGCACTAATCTCTATTGCACAATCCATTTATTTTCCTTCACTTTTATAATTTCATTTTATTGGAATTTTCTCTTCAAATCACCTTTTCACTCCATAGCCTTAGAATTACAACAATCCTATTTAGGTAATTCTTTATTAAGTCAGAGGAGAGTAGTCATAGGAGATTTGGTAAGGTGACATCACACAAGTCTATCATCTAGTGGCTTGGGACTTCACATATGTCTTTGTTGTCCTTGTATGGTCATGTTTTGTCCATGGCCAATTTGGTGTTTGTCCATAGTAAAATTGGGATGTTATATGTGGGTGTGATCAATCCTCTATATGAAAAGAAGATGTGCAACAACTTGTGATCTGGAGGAACCGTGGTGAGAAATACTAGTTCAAGAGGTCACTATTTATGGTTGTTCGTGAGTTCAAGGTTAAAGTGTAAATGATGTTGAACCAATGTGGTTAATATATCTTCTTGTTGTAGCTTCCAATGCCCCAAAATATTGATTCCATGGTGAGGGAGAAGATATATGTTTGTGAAGCAATCCTTTGTTTTCTAAAGCAGGACATGCCACTTTCAAACATTGGAATGAATCTACACTAGACAAGGAAAATAACTAGAAAGGGTTGTTAATGTTGTTGGAATAGAGATTGCTTCTTATATGGATGTGTAAGCATTAAGACCATTATAGATTTGCAAGAACCTATTTAATGAGACATCATGACTCCCATTCCTTGATTTGAAAGAAGGTCATATGGTAGTTGGAAGGAGGAATTGAAGAGATGTGTCCAAGATTATGATGAAAAGAAGAGGTCACAAGGGTGAGGGCACAACGATCCATGAGATGAGACACATGTTTTGAATAGTAACATTGTGATCTGATTTGGAGAGGTCAATCATGGAGTTACCATCTACTAATTAGATCCACCTACTGTCAAATAAGAAAGTGCAACCACATATTCAACTTGTTATTCATAATGATGAGGATTTGAACAAGTTGTTGGGTGTTGTGACCATTGCTACAGGAGTAGTGCTATGACAAATTTCTTTTGCTTAAGAAATATGGAAAGACAAGGGAGAGTTTGGATCTCCTTCCAAAGATATTTGATTTGGTCTGTGTTGAGTGCAACGAGTATACTGTGAAGATGAGTAGGAAGTGATACATAACCCATGTGCATTGAGGCACAACATTCAAGAAGAGTATTTGTGATCCAAGTTGAGGCTAGCCACATGATGGACTTGGAAAGTTTGGATCTAGATATATCAACTTGGAGAAAAGTCATTGAAAACACATATGTAAAATAATCCGAGGACATACATGGCTAAACAATGGTTGATTAGAGTTGATTGGTGGTTGCTTTAATTATTCAAAGGATAGAAATAAAAGTATATTATTGAAAAATTATTGCATGGGATTCAATTTTTGGAGGAGCACGTTAAAATGTGACGACAATCAATTAAAAGAAAATGTGAAAACTAAATTTACTTATGTAAATATTTGGTGATGTTGGTTTACGAAACCGGTGGAAGTTTGTATAACGAGTGGTAGTTCTCATAACTATGTAACGATTCCAAGATAGATATATATCTATGAAGCCCGAGAGATGTATTGGTGGGTAAGCCTGATTGCAATCCTATCTTGAATAATAAATATATTGATACCTTTCCCTATGGATGTTTCGTTGACACACCATTAGGGTTTTTCCACGTAAATATCATGTGTTATCTAAGTGATTGATTTGTCATTTATTGTCAAATTTTCCTACAATTAATGTTGTATTTAGACCCTTAAATACCAACAAGTGGTATCAGAATGAAGGTGAAGGAGGTTGAAACCTAAAGAACATAGGAAGAAGTGTCGATCTGTGAGTCCATGAGGAGAAATACTGAGTGAGGTTAGGAAACAAAGAGAATCATTTTGCATTGTTGGATTTGAATCGAAGAGGATTGGAGACTCTCTTATAGTTCTAAACTGTAAGGGGAAAAGGCCATAAAGATCCCTGATGGAGAATATTTGGTGAGGGTCATCTTGTAGGACTTTTTCTCTTCCTACGAAGGCATGGGGACAATTGAGAGGACCAGATCCCGATTGAACATAAGAAACTGTGAAATGGTCTTCAACAATAGGGATGAAAATTATTTACCCTTACTGAAATGCAGTAGGGAAGATGAAGGGTCGAGTCCGAGTGACATGGAAGAGGGAATTTATGATGGTCCATATCTATTAGAGATCAAGGATGCGTGTGAGAAACCTTGGGCTAAGGGATCCTCCAAGGTTTGCAGAAATGCCATTGGAGAGGTGGCTTGCAGATGAGTTGAAATTCTAGAGCAGGATTTGTGCCTATGGAAACGACTTAGGGTGTTGATAATGCTGTGTAGGTGCATATGGAAATAACCATGGGAGTTGTCTATGACCCACCGTCCACAACCCCTATTCCATAGGCCCATGACCTTTATGTCCCTATCCTCACGTTCCATAAGGACCAGTTATCTCAAGGTTTTTCCAGTAGACATGGAAACACATCAGAACAAAGTTATGATTTCGAGTGTTGTGGAGGCAACAACAACTGGTTTGAAAGTAGAAACAAATGAGAAACGATGTGTGGAGGTGGCCCTACAAATGAAAGAGCTCAAATTTGGTGAAGGTAACCATTTTTTTTGTGGTTTCATAAAAACCAAAAGTTTGATTTTGGAAAGATATTTGAAAAGTCTTCCTATTTTTAAAATTAAAAATATTTCTTTGGTTTATATATATATATATATATGAAAAAAAAATAATGGTAAAAATAACTTAAAATGTGATATTTTTGTTAGCAACAACAAGATGACGGTGGAGTCACTATGAAAGAAAAAAAAATCATTTACTTTGGAGTTGTAGAATTATTCATTGCATGTAAATGGGCATACTAATGTAGGACCTGGTTAGGAATGCATACCCCTATTAAATCATCAGTAAATTCTAGACGTAGACCTAGGTTTTGGTAGTCTGTAGTATGATTCTCATGGATTTCATATAATGAAGCCTATTCAAAGGCTTGGTGAACTCCATTATAAATGGGCCTGGAGGTGAGTTGTGAAGGATTACTTGGACAACTTGGCCATATTGAGTCAAGGGGATGTTCATGTCAAGGTGGAGCACTGAGACTCCATCGTAAGGTACCTGGAGGTGAGAAACAAAGGTTCACTTGGGTTGTCTTGACTGGATTTTGTCAAGGTTTCAAATGCAAATTTTGAGGTGGAGAACTCAAAGTGTCAAGGTTAGAAAGGTGGGTTTATATTTCTCTATAGAAAGGTTGATGTGTTTAGAGCTTTGTAGTGAAAATAGTATTGGCAGTTTAATCAAGTGTTTGAGAATATACGATGGAGGTGGGTTCACATCCTTGGAATTTGGAAATTATTACAAGGACGTTGGGATTGAAGGGGCATGTTTAGTAATTCCAAGTTACAACAAGAGTTGTTGGTAGAAGCAGTTGTGCTATCTGGTAAATTGATCACAATCAGTTTCAAAACACTAGAATATTCTGGAAGAAGTATGAACATTTCATCTTGTGATTACTCAATTGTGAATTTTTTGGTTGTGATGTTTATGCTCTTATCAACGTTCTAAGTAGGACCCAAATCAAACATGTAGATATTTGTTGGTTATGGAAATGGTGTTAAGGGATACATATTGTGGGATTCTATTGCCCATGAAATCATCATTAATAGAGATGAAATGTTTGATGAATATTCTCTCATAAAATCGAACAAAGTAAAAGATGAAAGGAACAAAGCATGGCCGGTAGTAGAAGGGTATTTGGAAGGTATTGATTTCCATGAAAATTATCACCATTTGTTAAGATTGTTTCTATTCATGTTGTGTTACTTGATCTTGAGTTAGTGACACTAGATCTATTAAAACAATTTTGCGTGAGTTTTGGATAAGGATATGTATTTGGAACAACCATAAAGGTTAGTTTAGGATCTTAACAAAATGTTTGTTTGCAAACTCAAGAATTCATTGTATGACCTGAAGCTCGAGCATGCAATGGTACAAGATGTTTGATTCCTTCATGGTGAGCCAAATTTTACAAGAAGTGGGTATAATCATTATGTTTATGGTATATTCATTATCTTGGTGTTATATTTTATGCTTGTAGCAAGCAAAAGCTTGGTTGAGATCAACAGGTTGGCTCAATTGGCTAGGACATTTGATATGAAGGATCTAGGAGCAACTAAAACAAATATTGGGCATGGAAATTGTTAGGATTCAATCCTAACCCCTCTTTGTGGGTCATTAGTTAGTAGGATATTCATTCTATGTAATAAAGGCTGACATTAGTTAATGAGGCCTAATAAATAAAGGAGAATACGTCAATGTAAGAAGACCTAATAGAAGCTTTCTCTTCTAGAAAGATATTCCTCTAGAAGTTTCCTTAGAAGGTAGAATTAGTATAAATAAGAGTAGGAGGTATTGAGTATTTTGTCTCAGAGATTATTGTAATAGAGCTCTGCTCTGTTGGAGGTTTCCCCCTCGAAGATGCAAGTGAAAAATGCTATCTCTAATAAAGGTGCTCTTTCTGGTGCTATTCTAGTATTGTTGTAGCTATAATATTATTGTTCCATTACTTCTTTCTAAATATTTATATTCCACATATTATTATTCATTTGGTATATTGCAAGTGGTATTAGAGCTCCTTCCTAGGCAGAACTTGCGGGGTAATTTTTTTTAGGGTAGAGATGTATTCTGACATATTTAAGCTACAAAGATCTGTTGTTTTGTGCATAAACCCGCAGTTGGAGACTCATACATGAAGGAACTACAAGTGGTACTTAAGCACACATATTTGGCCACCCTTGTAACTCGTGTTTCTACCCCTTTGATTGGTAGCGCATCAGACAACACATGTATATGGATCAACCTAGATATCTTGAATCCCTTCATAGATAAACCAATCGATCACCTGACTGTTATAGTGCCATCGAAAAAAACACTCGGGAAGATACTATTTAGCACCTGGGTAGTCGGGTAGTATGGATAAGGGCTCGGTCTAGCCTCCTTAGTTGGTGCCCTGAGATATTGGGTTGAGTACTATTGTTGTACCCTGCACCTATATCAGAGAGCTACAACACAAGGAAAACCCTTGTTTATAGATACCTTGAATACCCTAACCCTTGGGATGAAAACATAAATAGAACATTACAAGATCTATTGTCATGCAACTGTATCTCCTACATTCTGGTTGTGAAATTCCTACACATTTCTTCCTGTTAAGCATTTGGCCATTTCGTCACTGCAGTATTATTTAGATCGGAGTATAACTCCATGGGAGTTTAAAAAAAAAAAATAAAGTCACGGGCGAGGTTGCACCCTTATTTGAGACTTGGTCCATTGGATTCCTCTCTTCATTCTGATCACAGTGGTGCCCTTCATTTTTAAGTCTTTTTTTAGGTGGACCCAACCCTTTCCGGGACACCCTTATTTGAGACCTATCCCATTGGATTCCTCTCTTTGTCTTGATCTCCTGGGTACCTATCAATTTTAGGCCCATATTTCTGTCTTGACACCTCCTCTAATATTTAAGCCTCCACCATGCCTACCACCCACTCTCAGTCCTAAGAAACCTTGGAGGAAAATGTGTCCAACCTGGAACAACAAATGGCCTCCCTGAACACCACCTTACAAACTGTCCTTGACAAGCAATCCCATGCTCTGGAGAAAATCCTCAAGAGTAATAATGTTCAACCAAATCGCAAGGACCCTTATTCTTCCCAGTATGAGTTTACTCACTCATCCTGCTCCCCTTGGGGTTCTCCACCCTCTTGGAATAAGGTCCCCAAAGTTGATATGCATAAATTTGATGGTTCCAACCCCGTTGAGTGGGTTTCTCAAATGGAACAATACTTCTCCCTTCATGATATTCAGGATGATGAGACCAAACTCCATGTAGGGGTTTTGTACTTGGATCAAGAACACTGGCACTGGCATAATAAATGTTATCTAGGACTACCCACTTGGAACATGTTCATTAAAGTCATTTTTGCTCGTTTTGATAGGGAGACACGGTTTTTGGGCAATCTCACTAAGCTATGCCAAATTGGATCATTCAAATACTTCATCACGACATTTGAACAATTGGCTATCCAAACAGAGGGCTTATCTGATGAATTGTACCTTGAATGTTTTATCAGTGGCTTAAAGGAAGACATCAAGGCTCATGTTAGCATGCATCATCCTACCACCTGGTTGTAGGCATGTCAATTATCACAGGATGCAATGACTATCCTTCAGGCTCCAACCTTGAAGGCTACATTCCCCAACCGTCCTCGCCCTGCGGATATCCCAACTTCGACACAAACCTTGAAGGTCCAAAATGTATCTCCAAGTCTCAAGCAAGGACTTTTCTATTACTGTGATGAAAATTATTCAACAAGACATAAATGTAGGGAACAAAAGTTCTTCCAAATTGATGCATCAACTTCCTCTTCCTATGAAGGCATACCATCAGATGAGGCTCCTGACCTGGAGGATGCTCAACCAAGTGTTCATGTTGAATATTATGTTGCCTCCTTGGTGGCACCAGAGGAACCTGTCATATCGCTTCATGCCTCTCGGGTATTTCGGCCCCACATACATTGAGGCTCAAGGGATACATCAAACATAGGCCAATTGTGGTGTTGATTGATAGTGGTAGCACCCATAATTTTTTTCATCGTAGGATTGTTGAGGAGCCCCATTTCTTTGTCCACCCTGTTTCTAATTTTCAAATTCTCATCGCTAATGGTGGTGCGATGAAGTGTGGGGGCCATTGTGAGAATGTAAAACTCCAAATGGGTGATTATCATCTGAAAACCCACATGTTCTCTATTTCCAATGAACTTACCTCCTTCTAGGGGTGAGCATGATCATAACATTGCTCTCCTGTCAGGAATTCAACTTTCCAATGTACATCCCTATAAGTATCTATTTTCTCAAAAATATGAAATCAAAAAGATGGTACAATAATTACTGGAGGTAGGGGTAACTATTCCAAAGACCCCTATTCTTCTCCTGTGGTGATGGTATTAAAGAAAGAAGGTACTTGGTGCATGTGTCCTGATTTTCATGCCTTGAATAAACTGACCATAAAAGATAAGTTTCCCATTCCTGTCATTGATGATCTGTTGGATGAAATCCAAGGTGCATGTGTCTTCACCAAATTAGACCTACGCTCCAGTTATCACCATATTCGGATGAAGGAGGCATATATTCTAAAGATTGCTTTCAAAACTCATACAGGACATTATGAATTCTTGGTCATGCCTTTTGGCCTTTTCAATGCCCCATCCACCTTCTAAAGTCTCATGAATAAAATATTGAAACCTTACCTTCAATAGTTTGTCCTGGTTTTCTTCGATGGCATCCTCATCTACAGCCGCACTTGGGATAGCCACCTTTTGCATGTGGACAAATTCCTTCATTTTCTGCAAGACAACCAATTGTTCGTCAAAAAGACCAAATGTTTCATTGGAGCCAACAGAGTGGAATACTTGGGACACATTGTGGGTCGAGAAGGGGTAAAATTGGACCCAAAAAAATACAAGCTATGCAGGAGTGGCCACGACCCACGACTTTAAAGAACCCAAGGGGTTTTATCACTCTCACATGCTATTATAGGAAATTTTTCCACCATTAGGAAAAAATTGCTAATCCCTTGACCAACCTTCTTAAGAAGAATTCATTTCATTGGACACCTGCTGCTGAGAAATCCTTCATAGAGTTAAAGAGGGTCATGTGCACTACTCTTGTCCTAGCCACTCCTGACTCCAAAAAAACATTTGTGGTGGAATTAGATGCTTCTGGAAATGGTCTAGGTGCATTTCTCACACAATATGGTCAACCTGTGGCCTTTACTATCAAAGCCTTGAGTGGATGCAATCTAACGAGATCTACATATAAAAAATAAATGATGGCCATTCTCCATGGGGTGCACACATGGCAGTCGTATCTTTTGGGGCATCGTTTTCAAATCAAAACAAATCACCATAGTCTGAAGTATTTTTTGGAGCAACGATTATCCTCCCCAAAACAAAACAAGTGGCTAACCAAAATGTTGGGTTATGATTACGAAATCATATATAAAAAAGGGAAAATACAATATAGTAGAAGATGCATTGTCTAGACAACATGAGGAGGAGGAATCCCTCTTTTCCTTATCCATACCGGTCCCTAATTGGATTGAATAAGTACGCCAAGAGTGGCCAAATCACCCAACTCTCTCTTAGTTAATTCAACGCCTTCAAGAGGACCCTAATCCTCCCATCGACTACACTTTGAAGGACAATATTGTCATATATAAGGATCGTCTGGTTCTATCTCCCTCATCAACACTCAAGCCGATTCTCTAAAATGATTTTCACTCATAAGCTATTGCGGGTCATTTGGGATTCCAAAAGACCTATGCTCATGCCCATTGTTTTTTTTTCTCTACATGTATGAAGAAGGATATCCTTCACTTTGTCACCGAATGTGAAGTGTGCCAACGTAATAAAGGTGAAACTATCAAGTTTCCTGGAGCTCTACAACCCTACCCATTCTAGCTTCTATATGGACAAACATCTCCATGGACTTTATAGTGGGATTTCCTAAAGTTGGGAACAAGTTCGTCATCATGGTGGTGGTTGATTGCCTCTCCAAGTATGCTCATTTTTGTTCCTTACCCCAACCTTTCACACTAGAACTAGTAGCACATGTTTTTCTTGATCAGATTTCCAAGTTACGTTGCATGCCCACCTCTATTGTATCTGATCGTGACCCAACTTTCACCAGCACATTTTGGCAAGAGCTATTTAAATTGCATGGCACCCAACTGAACATGAGCACAACCTATCACTCCCAGTTAGATGGAAGTAGCCAACAAATGTTTGGAAAACTAGTTGAGGTGTTTTGCTTCTGAAAAAAAACACCAGTGGGCGCAATGGCTCACCTTGGCCAAATGGTGGTACAATACTTCTTATCATACGACCAGTCCCATATGAAGAAGTGTATGGACAACTCCCACCTACAATCACTACATGTATTCTAGGCATATCAAAGGTCCAATCTATTGATACAATGCTACAAGGTCGAACAACCACCCTAGCAGATCTAAAGGATAATCTCCACATGGCCCAAAATCGTATGAAGCAACAGGTGGAACAACATCATTCAGAAAGGGTTTTTCAAGAAGGTGATCAGGTGTTTCTTAGGCTACAACCTTACAAACAAACATCTCTCAAAGCCCAGGGATATCACAAGATAGCACCCAAGTTTTATGGACCCTACCAGATCATCAAGCGTATTGGTTCAGTGGCCTTCAAATTGTCCCTTCCAGCTACTTCCAAAATCCATCTGGTGTTCCATGTTTCATGTCTGAAGAAAGTGGTCGGACATAATTGCAGGGTCCAAACCATCCTTCTAGAATTAGATGAAGAAGGATCCCTTTGGCTCCAACCAGAAGAATTCCTCAATTCCATGAACGTCAGTTTCATGGCAGAACTATCAAGGAAGCGTTGATCAAGTGGAAGGACACCTCACCAGAGGATGTGACTTTGGAACCAACGACCATACTCCAACAGTTTCTGCACCTTCATCCTTGAGGACAAGGCTGCTTTTGTAGGGGGAGGGCATGTTAGGATCCTATCCTAACCCCTCTTCATGGGCCATTAGTTAGTAGGATATGATTTCTATGTAAAAAAGGCCGACATTAGTTAATAAGTCCTAATAAATAAACGAGAATAAGTCAATGTAAGAAGACCTAATAGAAGCTTCCGCTTCTAGAAATATCTTCCTCTAGAAGTTTCCTTAGAAGGTAGAATTAGTATAAATAAGAGTAGGAGGTATTGGATATTTTTTCTTGGAGATTATTGTAATGGAGATCTGCTCTGTTGGAGGTTGTCCCCTTGAAGAGGCAAGTGAACATTACTCTATCTAATAAAGGTGCTCTTTCTGGTGTTATTATAGTATTTTTCTAGCTATAATCTTGTTGTTCCATTACTGCTTGCTAAATATTTGTGTTTTGCATGTTATTATTCATCTGGTATAATGAATAAATACACAGAGACAAGAAATATGGTAAGTTTTGGTTATCACAATAGAGGTATGTGGAGAAGATACTCAGGAAATTCGATGACTAATGTGAAATTGATAAATATCCCTTTGGCTTTCCATTGTAATATTTATTTAGGTTTATGTCCTATTAATGTAGAAGAAAAGGGTTATATGTCTTGTATATTGTATGCTAGTAGGAATTTTGATGTATGTGATGAAATGGTTAGATATTTCACATGCAGTTGGTGTTTTTAGTGGATACATGGAAAATCTAGGTAAAGAAGTGAAATGAGTGCTTCGCTATTTTAGAGGAACAAGTATCACCTACAATGTTTGCAATAATTTAGTCTTTGGTTATGTTGATTAAGAGTTTCTAGGAGATTTGGACAAGAGGATATATACATCAGGTTATGTCTTGCATGAATGCAAGGATATATTGGGTAAGTTTGGACAAGTGCAGGATAAGGTGTTTTGTGATAGTCAAAGTGTTGTGCATTTGACTAACAATTTAGCGTATAGCCTCGTTGGGTAGCCCAGTTGGTTGGATCCCCTGTTGCCAAGCCATTGGCCCTTTGTCATGAGGTCGTGGGTTCAATTATTTGGGTATGTTGGGGTTAGGCACGTCACATTGTGGCTGACCAGATGTGTCCCTTCGTGTTGACTGTTGGTGACCCTGTATTGGTGGGTAAGCTTGATTGTAAGCCTATATTGAATAACAAATATGTGGATACCTTTCCCTATGGATGTGTACTTGATACAATGTCAGGGTTTTACCATGTAAATCTCGTGTGTTATCTAAGTGATTGATTTTTCTTTTATTGTCAATTTTTCTTGCAATTAATGTTGTATTCAGGCTCTTAAATACCAACATAACACTCTCTAAAAAATAACTATGTGGATACCTTTCCCTATGGATGTTTACTTGATGCAACGTCAGGTTTTTACCATGTAAATATCATGTGTTATCTAAGTGATTGATTTTTCATTTATTGCCAATTTTTCTTGGAATTAATGTTGTATTCAGGCTCTTAAATACCAACAAAGCACTCTTAGAGGTCAAGATATGAATTTGAGAGGAGGATTCCATGTACCACTTAGAAATAGATGCATGACACTAGTTCAATAAATTTGTTTTAGGTCACTGGATCCAATTTCAAGAATATTTTAGAGGCGACTGTCGATAGTAAGCATGTGGTACTTTTTGTGGTGGTTGTTGCATGAGAGGAAACATTGCCATGCCTGAGTCATGAAGGATCAATGAAAGGTATCCATTTGAGAAAATGTATGTTGTGGAAGGATCATGACAAAGAAAGGGGTTGTTTCTAGGCTTAAGAGTAGTCATAAAAGGGAGGAGTGTTGTGGAGGCTTGACATCAACACTGATAGAGAGATGTCACATTGTGGGAGAGCCAAATTTGGTAGAAATTTGAACCATGGTGGAAGTGATAGCAAGCACTGAATAATAGCTTCGATATGTTGCAGGTGAAGAGGTAAATTCATATGGAAACAAAACTAGTTGCGTGAAGTAGGAATAAACATCGAAGTGGTTCTAGTGGTACCGAGATGTCTTAAGATCTGTAGTTGGAGAAGAAAGAAAAATCAAAGAGAGGAAGTGGAATTTGTCGATGGAAGAAAGAAGTGATATGGATGAGAAGCCACATACTCATACATGGTTCTCTTATCAGGTTCTTCAAGAACTCCACTCCCACTCCAATAGGTGAGGGGCGAGCAATATAGGAGTTCATGTCTCACTCAAATTCAATTCCAGAGTAGGAGATAGGCTACCATTAACAATTTTGGTTCTCAAATGTGAAGAGAAAGTAAAAATCTGTCAAAACTAACAGTTGGTAAGAAACCTAAAGTAAGAGTTCATTTGGTGGGTATTTTCATGCATACAAAAAATAAACTAAGGTCAACACGTTGTTGGTTTCCATGTATTAACTCTAGTCTACAATGTTGTTGCTATGATCTTGAGTTTATTGTTGACTCTAAATATATAGTAGTTCCCAAAAACACTCTTCTTTATTAGGCATACATAACTAAAATTATTGGTTCCTAAGAGTGAAGTCATTAGGTTTTATGCAAACATAATGAATATTGATACTGTGTTTTGAATGGAATTCATGTGTTTTTTAAATTAGCAATGTCATCAATTTGAAATTGAAAATAACTAGGGTTATATCACTTCTATAGATATTGTTGAAGCTATGGGTTGAATATATCTTCCATATTTGGAGAGAGACATGGATTTGGATTTGCTCATTTCTTACAGTAAGGCCATCTCTATAGAAAGTGAGGTACGAGATCATGTAGTCTATGCATAGAAGGTTGGGAAAACTATACTAATTGAGTGAAATTTCTACACTTTTCCATTATAATTTGCATATGGTGTTTGAGAGGAATTTTTATGGAGGCTTGCACATTGGAGAATGAATACTTTGGTGCAAATACAAGACAAGGAAAAATCAGAGAAAATCTAGTAGCTCAAGGAAAACATCAGTAAAGGTGCATATAGCAATGGTGATCGACCTATGTAAATCCATCAAAGAAATGTGCAAATGAGTATGGATCTGTTGATAAATTGGTGCCCACACCATGAAGACCCATGATTGTGTATACCCAGTGCTGCTCAAAATGTTGTTGTGTTGAGAAATTCTACTCAATCGTGTATTGTACTATAGCATTTGTCAGAATCAAAGAGGAGCCATCGTGAGGAACAAATGGTAGTTTCACTTGAAGGGGTCCTCGTCCATGGATATAGTATAGTCACCATTAATAAGAAAGACTATGTAAACTAAAAGGAATCCACGATAACGATAAGAACCAAGGTTTGTGATACAAGAAGACAAGTTGTTGAAGAGGCACTGGTGAACGTGCCACTTGAGTGTGGATTGTTTTTCTTTTTATGAGGTTGGGTGAACAAAGAGGTACATGTTCATTATCTCTTGTTGATATTTTGTAGCCCCAAGTGGAAATACTTTGTAATGTAAAATTATTTCTCGAGTATTCTTGGTAAGGACCTGTGTTGTAACTCAAAGGGAAATTTAACTATTTGTTTTGTTTCCTCTAATTGTTCCTTCATGAAAGGTTGTTTGAATAATGAGGTGGCATAAGTACTTATAATGGTAGGTGCAAAGAATGTAATATTGACTTGGATACATCATGTATCCAAAATATTTTCCTAGATATATGGTGAGCACCATGGTTCAATACCTAGTTGTCTCGATAGATGGAAATATTCCCATAGGAAGGCTAGTTGTTTAGTCTTTACAGTCGGGTTGATATTAGGCCATGGAGTACCACAGGCTCCTAGTCAAATTGTGTGGTACTAGTTTTTGGCCCAGAGGTATGGTTGGTTCCCCATTAGTATTTTATTTGAGATGACAATCCTATAAGTAAATGGAGTAGCATGGACACCTTGTTTCAAAGTTAGAAGCGAGTTTCTTGGGTGAATAACTAATGGTTGGTTATCGTGCAAGTTAAGTGAAGTTGTATTGTTATTTCTAGAGAGTCAAGTTTTGATGGTGGATTTAATTCTGAGGTGGAAGTATGAGATCACAATGAGGAAAAAATGTAGTTGTAGTTGTAGCAGAAATAATTCTTCTTTTTTGAATTTGGTCTAAAGATAATGGGAATAGTTCCCATGGCAAAGTGAAAGTAGGGGTGTTTCTCTAGATGTCGAGTTGTTGTGTGTGTCACAAAAGTCATGGATCTACACAAATATGTTGTCCATTTTTTCCTATGTGTGAAAGGAGCATGATGCATAGATCCATTGTTGTGCGTATCACAGTGAATGACAATGTCAAAAGATTCACTAGTTGTGATACCAATGTTATGAGAATTAATTCAATGTGTCTGAGTTTATGGCTTGCATGGTGTGTCCAAGTTGAGCATTAGACGACTTGGTGTGTCCAAGTTGAGAATTATACAACTTGGTGTGTACAAGATAATAGCTTTATTGGTGTATNTACCAATGTTATGAGAATTAATTCAATGTGTCTGAGTTTATGGCTTGCATGGTGTGTCCAAGTTGAGCATTAGACGACTTGGTGTGTCCAAGTTGAGAATTATACAACTTGGTGTGTACAAGATAATAGCTTTATTGGTGTATCCGAGTTGAATAGAGGATGTCTTGGTGTGTCTGAGACAAGAACTAAATTTCCATAGTTGTAATGCATCCAAGCTAGGAGGTTTGGCCTCTATGACAAATAGGTGATTTCTTAACTAGAACATTTGGATGTGCATCCTCATGCTTGGGCACATAACTCAAAATGACCATTCGATATTGGTTGAGCATGAGGGTAGTTGATGCACATCCATATGGCATAACTGAATTGAGACCCTGAAATGACCACCTATCATATTTCCCTTAAGGGGGATTTTGTTCACTAGTATAAGGATTTTTTAAACACTTGGACGAGTGGGGTTGGTCTCGGTTTGCTTTATGAGTGGAAAATATGTTGGTTGTGGACTCATGGTGGTTTTATGGGACACAAAACCTGTATACAAGTTGTTCTATGTGTTAGAACGAGGTAAGACTCAAGGGAAAGGTGTCATCCAAGAGTGGATGCATTTGTTGCATTGATTATCTCTTGGAATGCTGATGGAATTGGTTGCACATCCAAGGGGAGTTCATCAAGAAATTGAATGAGCCATGTACCTATGTATTCCAATGGATGGTTGTTCCTTTATATAGACATTGATAATTT
>SNQJ01S0113498.1:24021-38191 GCA_010110895.2 Picea sitchensis
TCAAAGGAGGCTTGTGCAAGCAAGGAGTTACTAAAAGTGATAGAGAATACTCCTATGGATGATTTTATACATGTCTTGATAGTTGGAGAGAAGGTTGAAGAGGAGGGAAGTGTAAAGAAGATAGTAATGAAGTGGAGGAGGTATCAAATAAATGTGTTAATGGTATGCAAGGTATTAGGGGTAGTTTGTTAATTTTCAAGCATAAACAGATACATAAGATAATATTAATGTTATTTTAACCTTTAAACAAATAATTGAAGAATAAGACTCATTAGAAGAACAATATTCACATAGAGGACAAGCATTTATCCTGGGAAACCCTCAAGGGGAATAAAACCCAGTAAACTTCTTGTGATATATTGATCAGTCAAACAAGTACAATGAACTTTTCTTCTTGAGAGAGATAAGAGAATAGAACTTATTGTTGTTTCTATGTCTTCAACTTTCTCTGAGTCTCTACCCCAATATGCCCTCAAACATGTATATTGTGTTGTAGCTAATGTTGACTCAAATATTCCCTTTAAGGATAACTTCGACTTGCCCTTAAGACTGCCCTTTAAGGATGACTTCGAATTGCCCTTAAGACTGCCCTTTCAATCTGCCTATAAAAGAGTTGTTGTCCTCCTATTTGTTGTCAAGAATCACCCTTAAGTTGTTGTCCAGAACAAACCTCAATTGCTATCCAGAATCACCCTTAAGTTTTTGTCTATAACAACCTCTTGTTGTTGTCCATAACAAACCTCAGTTGTTATCCAGACATGCCTCAGAATAGAGTACAAATGCTGCTACAAAAAATTCTTAGCAGTTGCCTCAAAATAGAGTAGATTGTTACTACTAGTTGTTGCCCGGAATAATGTTACCAACCTTTAGAAATAAACTTCTTAGTTGTTTCCCAAAACCGTGAGTAATATGATGTAAAAATGGTGTGAGTGAGGGGCACCTCCCCTTCCCATATATAGGTTAGGACACCCCCTAGATTAGGGTCGACCTAGGTTAAGGTAGGGTTGACCTAGGCTAGGATAGGATAGGTTTTAGGTTAGGGTTGACCTAGATAGGGTAGGGTCGACCTAGGCTAGGTTAGGTTCGACTTAGGTTAGGAAGGGGGCAGCTTCGGGAGGGCGGTTAGGAAGAGGGAAGATTCAGGAGGGCAGCTTGGAGGGATGCTTGGAAGAGGGAAGCTAGGAGGGTTGCTTGGAAAAATAACATCCTCTTCAACTTCTTAAAATTTAACACTCCCTCTCAGCAAAGAGGGTATTCTTCAGGAATACGCATCCACACAATTATTTCTAGTCATTGCACATGATCATTGACTTGTTGACATCCACACAGAATGAATATATAATAAGAAGTTATGTAACATTATGTATATAAGGATCATTTCACGGAATGTGATCATCCAGTTCTCCTTGACCATGGTCAACTACTAGATTTATTTCACTTAGGGATCACCAGTCCCTAATGAATACTCATAGCTCATCTTGAATACCTAGGAGAACTTTTCACATTACCTTGTCCTTACTTTTTCTTTGACACACAAATCTCAYAAGATTGATGGCAGTTTCTTCTTTCCTTGACTTACAAGGATTTTYTGCAAGTCTCAAGTSAACCTTGGCATACAAGGCAGTCTTGGATAATTTCTTGTCTTTGACTTTTGCTTTGACACAAAAATATMAAAAYACTTCTCTTGACTTTTTCTTTGACACACAAAKMTCACAAGACTTGTAGCAACAACTTTTGTCTCTTGCCTTGACTTACAAGGATTTTCTCCAAGTCTCAAATCAACCTTGACATACAAGGTCRTCTTGGAGAATTTCTCATGATTCTTCAACCTTTTGTTGATTTTTCATAAGAGATGATATTGTATGTGAATGAATATCTTATTACAATKATTAGTGTTCTATATATAAAGAACATATGGTGACCATGGTGACCATCCATGAAGAGATGCGTCCCTTGGGTAATAAACATATTTATACTTTATACTTTATTATATATATTTATACTTTATATTATAAATATATTATTACATTAATAATATTATAATTAATAATATTGCTTAATAATTAATAATCATATTATTAATTATCAATCTAGCAGAATGTCTTTTCAATGTTGCCCAAACATCAACACTCCCTCTCAGTGAGGGACACATTCTACATTATGCCAATATTACCTATGAAGATTACCTATGGGTAGCTCTCAAATAGTTTCAACATGTCACCATGACATCCATTACCTCACAATGCATATGTACTTCATCATGTACACCCTTGTGACTTCATAGGAAATGCATCCAAGGCCCGTGGGTAGTTCTCAAATAACTACAACATGTCCCCAGGACATCCATTACTCTGAAATGCATCAGTACATGATCATGTGTACCCTTGGTCTCAGTGCCAACCCTTTTTCATGATGGATGAGATCCACCTATCTCGGTGCCAACCCTTTTTCATGTTGGATGAGAACACTCAGTGCCAACCCTTTTTCATGTTGAATGAGTTCCACCTATCTCAGTGCCATCCATTTTTCATGCTGGATGAGAACACTCAGTGCCAACCCTTTTTCATGTTGGATGAGTTATGGATGTCTCAGTGCCAACCCCTTTTCATGATGGATGAGAACACTTAGTGCCAACCCTTTTTCATGTTGGATGAGTTCCACCTGTCTCAGTGCTAACCCTTTTTCATGTTGGATGAGTTCCACCTGTCTTAGTGCCAACCCTTTTTCATGTTGGATGAGTTCCACCTGTCTCAGTGCCAACCCTTTTTCATTCTGGATGAGAACACTCAGTGCCAACCCTTTTTCATGCTGGATGAGTTCCACATGTCTCGGTGCCAACCCTTTTTCATGTTTGATGAGAACACTCAGTGCCAGTCCTTTTTCATGCTGGATGAGTTCCACCTGTCTTAGTGCCATCCTTTTTTCATGTTGGATGAGAACACTTAGCTCCATCCCTTTTTCATGTTGGATGAGTTCCACATGTCTTGGTGCCAACCCTTTTTCATTTTGGATGAGAACACTCCTTTTGAAGAGGGACCATGCCAAGCTTGTCCCTGAAGTACTCAAACTTCATCCTTGATAGTGGCTTGGTAAACACATCCACAACTTGATCCTCTGTAGTCACGAAAATGGAGCCTCACTTCTCCCTTCTACACTATATCCTTGATATAGTAATATATGATCTCGATATGCTTTGACCTGTCATAGACCACGAGGTTTTATGACAACTTCATGAAAATCTGGTTGTCACACCAAATGTAGGTTGCCTCTAGTCCAAGACCAAATAACCCAGACATAATTTCTCGAATCCACACTGCTACTACACATGCTTCCAAATACTCAGCTCCAACCGTATCAAGTGCCACACATGAATGCTTCCTACATCTGGTGGAGCCTCTTACTCCTTGCTATAGTACCCAACTCCATCTGGAAATGACCATCCATCTCCCTCTCGAGCATTGAATATCAACTGAATCTTCAACCTACTGACTTCGTCACTTGTCCTCCAGAACAAGTCTTGTCATCCTCTTCTTGTAGGTATTTCCTACAAGTAAAATTTAGTCCAACAGTATGCAATTTATGAAGCCACACTACTTCACGACTTGTTTCACATGCATACTTAGCTTCAATCGTACTGAGTGCCACACATGACTGCTTCCTTCATCCAGTGGAGCCTCATTCTCCTTGGTGTAGTACCCATCTCCCTCTGGAACTAACTGTCTATCTCCCTCTCAAGCATTGAATATCAATTGGATCTTCAACCTATTGACTTCATCACTTGTCCTCCAAAACAAGTATYGCCATCCTCTTCTTGTAGGTCTTACCTACAAGTCAAATTCAGTCCAATAGTCATCAATTTTTGAATCCACATTACCTCACACCTTGTTGCACATGCTTCCACATACTCTGCCCCAATCGTATTAAGTGCTACACACAACTTCTTCCTGTTGCTCCATGAAACCATATTAGAGCCTAGAATGAAGCAATATGTTGAAGTACTCTTCCAATCAGGAATACTGTTGGACCAATCTGAATTCGAATATCCATATAATCTGAACTCATGTTCTGTCAATACCTGAGACCATAATCCAATGTACCCTTAAGGTACCTCATCACATGTTTTGTTGCAACCAAATGAACCTAACTAGAATGCTCCATAAATTGACTCAAGGTGTTCACAACAAAACATATATCTGGTCTTGTGTTCATCAAGTTCATCAATGAACCCACCATCTGCCTGTATAAAGTAACATCCACAGTCTCTAAATTTGTATCTTGTAGCAACTTCATATTTGATACCATAGGTGTAGCCATTGCCTTGCAATCCAACATGCCAAACCTCTTCAGGATTTCTACGGTATACTTCCCTTGATTCAGAAAGATCTCATCATGTCTCTGCCATACCTAGGGACCCAAAAAGTAATGCATCATCCCGAGATATTTCATCTCAAACTCAACAACCAATTTTTTCTCTTACACTCTGATATGAGATTTTCCACACCTATTTAGAAATAGGTCATTCATATACAACAATAGTATTACAGGACCATCATCCACAACCTTAAACTAAAGGCTAGGATTTGCATTGTTGTTTGTAAATCCTAAGCTCGTCATAAAATTATCGATCTTGCCATACCATGCTTTGGGTGCCTGCTTTAATCCATATAAATCCTTCTTCAATATGCACATTGAGTGTCCCACATTTTTCACGTACTCAATAGAGTGTTATGTGACTACAAGGACCATTCTTCCTAATCAGGCTTCCATCTATGCCACAAGAAGAATTTCAGTCATTCTGGATATTGAAATCCACTCACTTTGAGTCTTATGTCCTTAGAAGACTATTACAAGGCCATTATCCATTGGTCAAATTACCATGACCAATCTTGGGAGAATGTCATCCCGATGCTGAAACATTAACACTTAAGAATAACTTATGAAATTACATAAAATCTCAACACTCCCTCTCAATGAGGAAGGTCTTATATCTGGAACAAACTCTAACATTATCGCCATCCACACGAGCTCATGACCATTAACTGTCGGACACATGAATATATACATCACAGGACATCCATAGTGACTTCATAGCATGCATCCAGGGCTGGTGGGTAGCTCTCTAATAGCTACAACATGTCATCATGAGACTATCTAGTTTCCCAGTGAAAACATTTGAAGCCATCACTCCCTCCAAGGCTATATAGTATTCGGATTCATCTACTCTCTCTACATGTGTTGACCTCCTCTTCTTCTTCATTACATGGATGTGCACAACTCTATTTTTAGACATTCTTGCTTCATTTTTCTTCCCGCGACTATCATTATGGCTCCTTCTCAGAGCTATTACTTGTGATGTGACCAGAACAAGAAACAAGAACAAAAAAAAAGAATCTCCTAGAGGAGATCAATTTATCTTGTGCACAACTATATGCAGTGACCCTCAAAATGATATGTCTTCTACTAACACACATCCATCATATACTCGATGTCATACAACTAACCATGTTGATTTTCTAGTGTTAAATTAGACAAGCACAATTTTCCATAAGTGGTAATTACTTCCAACAATATAACTTTAGTAAACTCTAGAATATCACTAAGTAATTACACTCAGAAAATTTCAACTACTTAGAAACTTCAGCCTCTTCCTTAGATCACTTCCCACGTATGAGAGAGAAAAATATGTGTCTATTGTTGTGTCTTTTTATAGTAATATTAAATTGATCCAAAAGAGACATGTCTCTTTGAAAATTTAATTTAATTTTCTTTCTTATAAATAGTTGGAGAATACCTCTCGTAACTACCCAAAGATTAATTTGGTTATAATCCATCCAAATAGTATTTGACTTTGTTAAATTGTTCCTCCATAATTCATGCGATTCTTTGCATAAATATAGGTAGAAATAAATATGGAGTGCATTCCTCATATTTAGGTAATTAGAAATTTTTACTAGAAATTACTGCCCACCATAATTTATGGAATTATTTCTATAATTTAAGTAGGAGTAAAAAGTAAATATGTTGTACATAGAGATTGCAACAACCCCATATATTTAACACTCCTAAGACTTTACTCTAATCTCATTTTCATGGGCCCTCCAGTGAGGGATTCAAGCCTAGTCCCGCTCTGATACCATGTTGATTTTTCATAAGAGATGATATTGTATATGAATGAATATCTTATTACAATAATGAGTGTTCTATATATAAAGAACATATGGTGACCATCCATGAAGAGATGCGTCCCTTGGGTAATAAATATATTTATACTTTATATTATAAATATATTATTACATTAATAATATTATAATTAATATTATTTCTTAATAATTAATGATCATATTATTAATTATCAATCTAGTAGAATATCTTTCCAATGTTACCCAAACATCAACACCTTTAACACTCCCTCTGAGTGAGGGAGGCATTTTTTGCCATACCAAGCTTGTCTAGGAAGTACACAAATTTTCCAAAGGACAGAGGCTTTGTCAGTATATCTGTTATTTGATCATCAATACGAATGTATTGTAGCTTGATGTTACATCTTTGGAATGTGTATTTGATGAAGTGATATTTCATCTCAATATTATTTGATCTATCATGGAAGACTAGGTTCTTTGTGAGCTTTAAACAACTTTGGTTATCACAATGGATAACAGTTGTTTCTAACCTCTCTTGAAACAACCCGGACATAATATTTCTCAGCCATACTGCTTCTCTACTTGCATTATTGACTGCTATATACTATGATTCAGCTGTACTTTGTGCTATGGAGCCCTATTTCTTTCTCGATAGAGATATCATAGCTGAACCCAAGCTAAAACAGTATATGAAAGTACTCTTCCGGTCCACTTTTCTCCCAACCCAGTCTGAATCAGCATAACCATGAAGCAACACTCCTCCATTGGAAGTGTATCTAAATACATATGCAATGGATCCTCTCAAATATCTAAGGACATGTTTAGAAACAATCCAATGTTTGTTTCTCGGCTCAGACATGAACTGACTCAAGGAGCTTACAACAAAGAATATATATGGCCTTGTATGGATCAAATACATCAAGGATCCAATAATATGCATGTACATAGATGGTTCCACCAAGTATGATTCAGAATCCAACTCATGCAACTTATTTAAGTTAGATACCATATGTGTAGACATGGACTTACAATCTAGTATACCAAATCTGTGCAGTATATCAATTGTATATTTTCCTTGAGAAAGGAAAATTTCATCTGACCTTTTCCATACCTCCAAAACAAGGAAGTAATGCATGAGACCAATGTATTTCATTTCAAATTCAAAAGTGAGCTCCCTCTTACACTAAGCTATCAATTGTTTCTCTCCTGTAAGGAATAAATCATCAACATATAGAACCAAAATCAGGGGATGATTTTCTATTACCTTGAAATACAGATTGGGATCAGTTGCACTCTTGGAGAATCCCAAGCTCTGAAGATAACTATCAATTCTTGCATACCAAGCCCTTGGCACCTGTTTCAGCCCATATAGTGCTCTCTTTACTTTGCACACATGTGATTCTTTTCTATGAACCACGAAACCCTTTGGTTTTTCTATATATATCTCTTCATCAACTTGACCATTGGGAAATGTTGTTTTAACATCCATCTTATGAAGTTTCCAACCCAGAACTGAAGCAAGGGAAATGATGGTTCTGATGGAAGTGTACCTTGTAATAGGTGTGAAATTTTCATCATAGTCAATGCCTTCCTTTTGATAAAAACCACGAGCCACAAATAATTCTTTGTGTTTCTCAATAATTCCATCATCTACATGCTTGATTTTGAACAACCATTTAGAAGTGACCACGGATTTTCCTTCCAGTCTTGGAACCACTTCCCATACATCATTCTTAATGATGAATTGATATTATTCCACCATGGCATCTTTTCATACTTGTTTCTTAGCATCATCCTCATAGATGGTGGGATCTGCATCGCTAATTCCATAAGAGCCACATAACCTGAATATCTTTGAGGTCTATTACTCTCTCTGAAAGTACCTGAAGGAAATGCATGTTTTTCTTCCTCTCGAAAAATTTATCTACACCAAGTAGGCTTCCTCATAGAAGGAGGTACCTCCAGAGGTCTCTCTATCTTTTCTACTGAATCCATAGTATCAACTTGATCCAATGGTTATTTAGGTTCCTCCATCTTTGTATCTTGTTGCAACTCTTTGGATTGCTTAAATGTAGCTTCTTCATGAAAAGTTACATCCTTGCTTACCTTGATATATCTTTTTCTTGGAACATAAATCGTATAGGCCTTGCATGTTTCACTGTACCCAACAAAAATTCATTTCTTCCCAGAAGGCTCCATCTTAGTTCTCTTCTCTTTCGACACATGTATGTAAACTGGACATACGAAAATCCTCAGGTGTCCCACTTCTGCCTTTTCGCCAGTGAATGCTTATTGTAGATTATTTTCCCCTAGAATATCATGAGGAATTCTATTCTGAATATAAACTGCAGTTCTCATGGCTTCTGCCCAAACTGATGTGGGAAGGTCCTGATCACACATCATAGCTTTTGTTGCCTTGCAAATTGTTCTATTCTTTCTCTTAACAATCCCATTTTTTTTAGGGTTGTAGGGCACAGTTAGTTGTCTCTTGATTCCTGCTTCTTTATAGAAGTCATCAAACTGATGAAACTCGAATTCCCCACCATCGTCATTCCTTAAAGCACGTATTTGTTTTCCAGACTAGTTTTCAATTAATTCTTTGAATTCTAGAAATTTACTTAAAGTTTCATTCTTTACCTTTAGAAAATAAATCCATGATTACCTAGAGAAGTCATCTATGAAAATCACATAATAGAGACATCCATTCAGGGAAGGTGATGACATAGGCCCACATATGTATGAATGTATTAAATCTAGAATTCCTTTAGACCTTGTATTGTTGTTAGGAAAGGACTTATTTATGTTTTTACCAAGAACACAACCTCTACAGATACCATCATGATCAAAATGAAAGGTAGGCATTCCTATTACTATTTTCTGAAGTCTGGGGAGTGCTTTGTAGTGAATATGTCCAAACCTTCGATGCCACAACTCAGATGGACTAACTGAAGCATGAACTAGTGCTTGGATATGTCCCGGAAGCCTGTAAAGACCTCCCTCTCTAACTCCAATCACAATTGATGAACTTAGCTCTTCATTCTTAGGCCATAAGAGAGATTTCTTGTCCATAAAGATTACCCTGTAACCTTTATCTTCCAAAACTAAAATAGTGTAATGTTCCCAAGCCAACATGTCAGGAACATCACGATTTTGGGTGTCTTTTTAAACTTTTACTGGTTGTGGCATTTCGCCAAACACTTTGTTGATTTACTTGTTTGTATGTGTTTACTTGCAGGTTAACCTCTTGATTTTGGCCTTAGGATTTATGATGATGAATTTATATATGTGTTGCAGCAATGAACAATAAGATATCGTAAAGGAACATACCTCAATCATATGCAAKATCAACAATATGATAGACAAGCCAAAACACCTTGGATCTAATTGTATTCATAAATAGAAGAACCTGATACAATGAAGATGTCGATCTGGAATGCTCAACAGATGGATCCAATAACACAATAGGATTTGCTACAAAATGATCCAATAGAATACTACAAGCCTCCAAAGGGTGACTACCAAATACTGGAAGAGATCTAGGCCGTAAGAAATACCAAACCTCCAACTGGAAAGGCCAGGCTCTGCTAGAAGACTGAAACCCTCAATAATTCGGCCCAACTGAGGAAAGCCTCCAAATGAGTCCAAACTCGTCTAAATGATAGATAGGGGTGATAGGATCCCCCTCCTGAAGTCTCGGGCCGAAATTCTATGGATAAATCCTCCAAATGTTGAATYCTCCAATGAAGCTATGCCCTCCTGAAACCCTAAATGTGCCCAATAATTTAGCCCTGATGAAGGAGTCTTCCAAATTCCCTGAAACTCACTAGGAAGATATATTGGGACACGRAAAGTCACTAGGTAAAGTCTCAGGGTCAAATATGAAGTATAACCCCTCCAAAATGAATAGATCTGATTCTACAAAATGCTCTCCTTCTCTCCAATTCGTCCAATGCATCCAATAAATCAATTGGCTCATGAAACTCCTCTGAAATGCACTAGATCTAATGGCCAAGACCCTACAATTAAAACCCAGGTGCTAGAATATGCCAAAGCCCTTTCAATAACTTGGAATGAACCTCCCTTAAAGAATGGTGTGCCCCCCTTGCTGGAAACCCCCAATGGTGTGCCCTCCTTCTCTTCATATGCTTTTGGTTGGTGTAGAACCCTCCTGCACTGAATAGATCCAAACTAGAATGGTGTGGAGGAGTATTGCATCCCCGAGACCAATCTTGGGACAAGAAAGGTGGAATATTTCACCATTGAATTGTCCTCTAAGGTCTGTTAAGTCAAAACCCTCAAAACCCCCAAGGTATGGGCTCTCTAGATAAAAGCCAGATATCAAAACGATAAACATACATGAATGAATGAATAGAGGCCCTTGTCTCTTATTTATACTTCCTGCATCCCCTTGTCTCTCCAAAGTGACTTTTCCTTTTTAATTATTAATTAATTAATTAAATCACTTTAATTAATTAATTAATTAACCTTTTTACCCCTAAAAAATGTCTTATCTCTCCTAGTGGCTTCCCTGGCCACTGAAATTCACTTCTCATCATCCTATCCTGTAGTCTTGTTCCTCTTGATTCCAATGAGCTATTACACTGAGAGGTTCCTCCAAGTATTGTGCCCAAAATGACCTCTTCAATGAATTTAATTAACTTATAGCTCAAAATACTCAAAATCATGGAAATCTTCAGAATGCAACTGAACCAAAGCCAACCTATGCGAAATGGATCATAATGATGAAATGGGATGAACAATGCAAGCCGAACCCCAAAATACCTCTCCATAATCTGTGTACTTGCTATAACCTCCATCTGGCTACTCTAGTCATCATAACCCTTTGTAATGTAATGATGTCCCATAGTGGGGACATTACAGTACTCCCTGCTAGAAAATTGATTGTCCTCTAGCAATAACCAAATCCCCTCAAGTATAATACCAGGATCTCATGTCCGCCTATGAGATGCACAGTAGACCCCATCCAAAGATGAACTACCATGCACACTGCCACCCTGGGTCCCATATCAAGACATGAACTACAATCCCCTGGGAAGCATAATCAACACCATGAAACTCTTTCTCATGACTCATGGCCTCATCCCTAACTGAGTCCATCCTCCAAGATACTACCAAGATCAACACGGCCTCCATTAACTGCCCATGTTGATGCTAGAATGAGGTATTGTCGGACCTCTGTGAGACACCCTCAAGTGATGTGCTCCCCTCAACATTGATGCGCAATGGAAAGTCAGAACAACTTTCCCCTACAAAGATCCACTCGCTCCTATCAATCAATGAAATTATCAATCCTGCAATCCCTGGGTCTCATGCTATCCTCTGTCAAAGATCACCATGCTAACACTGCACTATGTTGACCATGCTTGACTGCTCCCTATATATATATCAGATCCTCCACTCCTGGATCCTCAAGATGAAGTACCTGTGGCACTTGGACATGTTGTCTAGAAGCTGCATATGTAAGAACATCTATGTGGAATTAGTACCTTCCCAACCATCTCCATGCCTGATCATGATGATCAAGAGGGAGAAAATGTCTCGCTCCATAGGAAAAGTACCTACAGGCCCACTCCAAACCAACCCATGGTGGCATATGTGGCTCTCTAGCACAACCTGGGTCACCCTGTAGTAAAACATCCTGCTAGCTAAATGAACACCCAGAGGCCATGGAAAAATTGGAATTTGATCACTTCCAATCTCCTATAACTTCTCCTGTGTGAGACTGATCACTGTCAGAAGCCTTTTGTGCTCATCTGCTATCACCTGGCCTATGATTCTCACCATCACGCACCAAGTCTCAACTAGTTGCGTATGACAATCCACCTCTATCTGGTTGGATGTCATAAAGATATTCATGTCAGGTGGTCTCGGCCTAGCCACTCCTGATGTCCTCATCCAAGGCCTATCCCTCCTCATGTTGTTGTCTATGATTAAAGTGTCAGGACAGGCTAACAAGCATGATGTTATTGCATGATGTTATTGAATCTATGATGTTAACACTTATAACATGCTTGTTATAAGTGTCAGGATAGGCTAAGATTTTGCATTGTAATGAATATATCTTGAAAAATTGAGTTGAATAACTTAATATAACCCTAAGGCCAAAATATCAGAGGCCAACCTGCATACACAAACAGTCAAACAGTTAATTCAGTGGTTAGCTAGTGTTCCCAAGCGAAAAAATTGGCTTGGGAACATTACAGTGGTATCAGATCTTAGACTCCTGCCAACCAGTGGGAATTATCACATGCATGTAGAGCCATAGAGGGGTATTCCATAAGAAGAGATGGATATTAAGGATTTTTCTAGAGAGATTGTACATTGTAGATGGGAATATTACTACGACCTTAGTGAGAAAACTAGGGCTCAATTAACATTCCAACAATATTTATCCATGAAAAATCCTAGGTGGAGCAAATATGAGATTACATTCTGGGTCAATCAGGCAATGGAATACACGGCCACAATGGCTAGATGGAAGGAAGCATAGAATAACCCCACACCCATTAGGAGCATGCAACTTTGCTATAGTTGCAAGGTGCCTTGGGAACCAGATCATAGGTGTAGGAGTAAGGGTAAGAAGCATATTATTGAGGTGCATTGTGACAATGATGATGATGTATGTGAGGATGGAGTGATAGATGCTTATTTGGAGCAATCTTATGATGATAGTGATTCTTGCACATAGGCTAGTGATTCTTGCGCCCTTGAGGAGGATAGTGACCCTTTCACATTGGAGGGATAGTGAGGTGGACAGGATGATAGCACCAGTGCTTCAGCAGACATATCATGTACCATTGATGACCTTACACCTTAGCAGAGTGGTGACACTAGTGAGGACTCACATGCATTAGCACCTATAGATGACCAACTTCCTAGGGTGATCGTGACACATATGTCATCTTTATAGACACCTATGACATCCATGTCACATGGGGATAGCAGTAGCATAGAGGAGTCGTACGTGAGGGATGCACACCATGGACATGTAGATCCATAGATCTAGGAGGAGATACAGGATGTACAGACAGTTGACCTTACACATATAGATCAACATGAAGAGATGGAGTCACAGCTTTTGGAGACTCCATTAGTTGAGCATATGATGGAGACTGACAGGTCGATGGGGCACTTACTTCATGGATCGGCCTGCATTGATGAGGATGCATTCTTTAGTAGTCAGGATGACCATAGCACGTGTTTGGACACATCTATATGGGATCCAGGTGCAGATGATAGTAGCAGGGTGGGTGCACAGGAGGATATAGTTGTTCACACCAGATACAGTATGATTCAGAGAGAGATAGCAGTTGATGATGATATACAATCGCATATAGAAGGACATAGTGGCACAAAAGACATTGAGCAGTTCAACACTTTATCTTCTGCAGAGAGTGTTGTTGGAGATTCCAGAGATGGAACTAGCATTATGAGACGTGAGGTGGCACCTCAACATGACTGTGATCAAGAGTCACACCACTTGACCAGACAGTTGAGATTCAGTGAGGATATGATCATGGAAGCCACCAGGTGCATTGATGACATCCATACACTGGTGGCATATCACTGTTGGAGGGCATCAGTGGAACATAGTAGTTCAGTTGAGGGATTTTCCATGGATGACTTTCATACTCTCAAGGAGAGAGTATCTGTGATGAGGGTCGACTACCAGCAGTTGTTGATAGACAGGGACTACCTGCTAAGGATTGGCATGATGTATCATGAGGCTTTGAGGGAGAAGGAGTCAGAGGTGGACAAACTCACTCAGGAGTTGGAGAGAACTCGAGGATTCTTGAGCGGCACACAAATAACCCTTCAAGAATCAAAGTCCATTTCAGAGGAGCCTCCTGAGGAGATTTTTCAAGGATCCACTTCATCTATCTTTGTGGATACTCAGTTATGTAATTCAGTCACATTGCCAGAGGATGTTGGTGGTCTAGCAGAGGGGCACCAGTTGATGGAGGACACTTCCATTTGTGTCTCGAGAGTGGTTGACCTTCCAGTAGAGG